>JAJOOO010008829.1:0-33564 GCA_029582685.1 Solanum piurae
TTTGGAAAGGACCTTTTACCCCCCCCCCCCCCGTACTATTTAATAGTGTATTTTAAAGGTATATATGTGCCTACGTGGACATCATAAATATTTCATCATTTTAAATAGTAATATGTCCACGTGGGCACATATATACCTTTAAAATACACTATTAAATAGTGCAGGGGGGGGGGGTAAAAGGTCTTCCATAAAGTTTGGTATCGTAATAGCAATTTCGGTCAAAGTTGGAGTATTTTTCATATCTTTTTCCCTACTAATTAGCCCCAATATCATAAATAAATATTTCATTTTACTTGTCCATTTTAATAGATTAACAAAAATCTTATTACTTTTTTCTCATACCATTCTTAGTATTAAATAACTACATAAAATATTAGTAATAGTCAAATTTAGAGTTTCAAAACAACATTAATTAGGTTATTTTAGTAAAGTACTCATCTAGTTAAAGCTTTATTAAGAGGTTTGTCAAGTTAACATGAATTAAATAATATGAAATCTAGTAAGTATTTATTATTTTATCAAATCAATAGAATTTTGTTATTTTCTTTCAATACTACCCTTATTGTCAAATAAGTACTAGTGGTCAAATTTAAATTATCAAGGCATAACTAATAAGATTAATTTAATAAAATAAACTACTAGAATATTTTTTATAAGAAGTGTCAAGTCAACATACGCAAATAAAATGAAAGAGAGTAGTTAACCACAAAGCAAGTTACAGAAGAAAGAATGTACATATTTCTACATTTAAAACTTTATACATATGGATGATCATAATATCATACATATAGGATTATGAATTTAAACCCATTCTAATTATCCCAAAGAGTTATATAAGTACTTTGATTATCAGCAACAAAGAACATATTATCATCCATTAATTGCCCTTCCATTCCAAACTCCCCATGATCAAAATGTGGCTGCTCCATTGAGAATATTGATGAAGTTGGGCTATTATTGCTTGAAATATCACTTTTACGTTCCAATAATAGCCTTTGTATCTCCTTTTCCGCTTCACACAATTGCTCTTTCATCTTCAACACCTGCAAGGAAAATGTACACTTATGAGTATGAGGGTCAAACTAATAAATTTTCGACTAAATTTATAAATAAATATATATAAACTACATATGACGCACTATATGATAAGTCATACTAATAATTAACAAATTAAAATGAAAAAACTTCTTTATTTGACTTTATTGATAATTATAATAGTAATATCACATCAAGTGGAACAGAAGGACCCACTTATGCACCTCAGTTTCAAGATGATATTTCTCAATGATGGTAGTCTCATGTTGAGTCTTTAACTTGGAGTATTCCTCCTCGAGTTTCTTGTTCTTCCATCTAGCCCTCCTGTTTTGGAACCACACCGCGACTTGGTGAGGATCAAGGCCAAGCTCAGAAGCAAGCTTGGCCTTCCTCTCCATCTCTAGCTTGTGTTGATCCCCAAAACTCCGTTCAAGAAGATTAACTTGTTCTTCACTAAGCAACTTCCTCTTCTTCATCACAACTTCACTAGTGTTGTTTCTCCCTTCAATTTTGTTCTTCTTCCTTCTCCTTCGTGGTTTCACCGTCTCTCCTAAAGAGACTAAGAGTATAAACATCGTGTTTACAACATTAATATTCAAAGTTGAAGAATACAGAGGCAAATATGATCCTTTTCCATAATTTGTTTTTACAATACATACTCAAAGAAATTAAAGTTAAAGTTGTGGTTCTAACCTTGTTGCTGTGCTAATTGGGCGTAAATATGAGGATAGAAGTGAGAGATGAGTTCCATTTGATCATCAACCTTGCTGCTTGTCATAATCCCTTCCCTTCTCTCTTGTTATTGCTTTTGCTTATTGATGTAGAAAATGAAATTAAAGTGGATATATAGCTAGAAAGTGTAGAAAGGAATACTTTAAAGAAATTATGGTATTTGGTGGGACTTTATTTTATGGAGCTAGCTAGTCGTATATGGGATGCACCTTATTTCTCTCTTGATGTTCACATGTCTTGTTCAGAGCGACAATAACATATCTAATGTAATTTCACGAGGATGACATTAGAATACTGTATATAAAGACTTTATCTCTATCTTTGTGCGAATTCCATCAGTCAATTGTTTGGAATATTCTATATATATATACTAGCTTGAGAGTTGAGCCAATTAGGTGAAAAAACTTTGTTTAATTTGAGAAATGGAAAAGGGGGTTGAAAATTTAAGGACATGTAGCTTTGTTGTCTAATTAGTTGGTGAAACTTATCTAGGTTAATTGGATATATGGCTAGCTAGAAAGCTAATTATTTATAGCTTTAGGCTTTAGCTTAACTAGTTTGTTTGTTAGTGTTGTTTTGGCATTTCCTTCAACACCATCTGGACCCCCTTGTTTGAATGGATATATATGGGACCTCTTCACTTCGTTGTTTTTTTTTTTTTTTTTTTTTAGTCCAATCAGACCCATTGGGTCAGATTTATAAATGAAGCAATTATTTACACAACTTCACTTCGTTGTTACATTCGTCGTTACATTTTATATGATAGTATTTAATTAAATAGAAAATAATTAAAAAAGAAAAAATTGATATAAAAGCTAGATTTACGTTTCAAAAGTATTATTAAAAAAACATTTGACCATGTATTTTTTTTTTCTTCAAGTTGAACTTCGGAGAACACTTTATGCCCTAATAGTTTCAAAGCAATTGGCCTAAAAATTAAATATATGCAAGTGTGCATAATAACTTGCTTGATAATTTGGAAAATGGAAGAAGTAAGCCTATATTAAGTTAAATAACATTGGTAGTGGAAACAAATTTAACAATAACAGTGTATTATTATTATTATTATTATTATTCTATTTAGTAAAAGTCTCATTCGGGGGTGACACTCTCAACATGATTTTCTCCATACCCAAGGTTCGAACCCGAAACCTCTGATTAAGGGTGAAACACTCCCACCAGTGCACCACAACCCATGTTGGTATAGTTATTATTATATAGTGTATGATTGTATGCAAGTGCAATCCTTTTTCTTAAGAATAGTTTAATGGAAAAGATTGAACTTTAAAGTAGATGCGCATGGTGTGGCTAGCTAGGATTCCCTTTAACATGATTTTAATTACTTGTTAATTATAAATTTGGCTCCATGCTTAGTACTATTTGGTTTCATGTTTATCCCGACAACTTAAGGTCATGTTTCCCATCTTCAAACTTGGGATGTTAAACGCTAATTAACACCTAATAAAGATCAGATCAAAACACCTACTTCATGGCTAATCAAAATCATCCCATCAATGTGTTTGGAAAGTCACAAATATATATCGTTCGATTCATTACTTTATCATATATGACTGAAATACACATATATTATCATCAATATATATATTGTGTATATGTATATTAAGTATAGACTATTTATATAATTTTTATATATATATATATTTTAAACTAGATGATAGAATGATTCGAACTCATAATTATTTTTATTATTTATTATATTTTGTTTAATCAAAGATATCTTTATCACGTGGTACAGTCATAAACTTAACCGGCCACCTCGTAATTAATAATTTTCCTTCTTTTATGCTTTAGTGGTCCTCATTTAATAATTTAATTATATATAGATCATACAGTTAAATTTTAGATAGCTTTATTATTATATTAATAATAATTAATTATCTAATTTGGTCCGTACATTTGCTAATTCAATCAATTATCCAAAAAGCCAAACTCAGTGGACAGCTATTATGCCACTAAAACACACATGATCATAGTATTTCCAAGACCAAGGGATACCAAACAAATTTTCCAAACAACTAAGGGGACATTTGCACATAATTTTTTATTTTTTTAAAAAAAATATTATTTGGAAAAAAAAATTAAAAATGATATTTCAAAATTGAAGTTATGTTTAAGAAATGAATAAAATTTGAAAAAAAATATTTTTTTGAGTAATTTAGAGTAACCAAACATGATTACGGAATAGACATAATACATAAACATGAATCTTGACTTGACGTCAACTGGCAACTATGACCTTTAACTTTGGGTGTGTATAAGTAGAGACTTAAACTTGCGTATAAAATTGAAAAAATAGATACATTCGTCCTAAATGACACCCTAGATGATAATTTTATGTCCTACGTGTATTATGTCATGTAGGATACATGTGTCTACTTGTTAAATTTTATACAAGTTTTTAGTGTTTACTTGTGCACACTCAAATTGGAGGACATAATTATCCGCTAAAACTAAGTTAAAGATCATGTTTATGTATTATGCCTTCCGGAATACAAAGAGTGTAGTAGTAGTTGTAGCAACACACATTTAGGTGAGTCAGTAATCCAACATTTTATTTCATGAACCAAACGATCTCTTAATCAGCTATTCCCTCAGTCGATCAAATTATATATTATGATTGTCTCAAAATATTTTTCATTAGAGGCTCAAGTTAAAATCTATTTTCATTAGATTAAGACATGAAAACTACAAAAATCTTTACGAGTAAAATATTTAATGAAAATAGATTCATGTCTTACGACATTGATGAGGGTAAAGTAGTCAAAACTCCCTCCTAATTAATATTATATTAAGAGAGGTGTAAAGGAAAAACACGATAAATAATTTGATACAGAAAGTTCTATATAAGAATAACATTATCCATTTGGCAAAAAATAGGGAATGTATAAAAAAAACTCTAGTTTACCCGAAAGGATGCATATACATTAAGGGGTCGTTTGGTAGAGTGTATAAAAATAATGTAAAATAGAGTGCATTCGTAATGTTTGTATTAGTAGTGTTTGTATTAGTTATGCAAGCATTATTTCTTATACATTGTTTGATCTGATGTATTAGAAATAACAAATCTTACATAATTTCTATTAAAAAATATATGTTTACAAATATACCCTTCACACTTTATTTATTTATACACTTCCTTTGCAAAAAAGTTCTTTGCTATAACATCAAAAAAAATTCTTTGCTAAAACATCATTAACTCTTCTTCTTCTTTTTTTTCAAAAATAATATTAAATAGTTGTACTATTGCGTTAAAATATTTTTGTGAAAAGTTGCCAAATAATTTTTTTTATCAAATTTATCGTCACAATAGTAATTTTTTTAATTAAATTATATTGAAATTGTTTTTTTTTTAAAGAAATAAAAAATACTTAAGAGGTCATAAGCCTATTAAGACACCAAAAAATTAAAAGACACCAAAAAGCAAATCAAAATAAAAACAAAAACTTATGACAACAAAGAAAATGAAAAGGCTTTAAGGGTAGTTTTGTAATTATTTAATCTAATGCAAGTGTTAAAATGTTATGTATTACTAATACCTAAAATTCCTTGGTATTAGTAATACACAAGTTAATACACAATAGAGTGTATAACTAATGCTTGCATTAGTTATATATGGCATGAAAAAGTGTACCAAACAAGGTACTACTAATACACACACCTAATACATGCATTATATTCTCTAATACACTCTACCAAACGATCCCTAAGTGATGATTCATTATATGTACAATTAAAACTTAAACACGGATGATCATAATATCATACATATGGGATTATAATAAATTAAAACCCATTCTAGCTAATTATCCCAAAGAGTCACATAATTACTTTGATAATCAACAACAAATAACATATTATCATCCATTAATTGCCCTTCCATTCCAAACTCCCCAAGATTAAAATGTGACTGCTCCATTCAGAATATTGAAGAAGTTGGGCTATTATTGATTGAAATATCACTTTTACATTCTAATAATAGCTTTTCTCTCTTCTTTCCCGCTTCGCACAATTGTTCTTTCATCTTCAACACCTGCAAGGAAACCGTAGACTTAAGTAAGAGGGTCAAACTAATAAATCTTTGATGAATCTGAACACATAGTGTCACGATCCGAGTCTACATCCTGGACGTGGCCGGCACTCAAGAACCATTGTTGGTCCCCAAGCGAACCCTCATCCTGGCTGACTACAAGCGGAAGACTAACTTAAGCATGCAAAAACTTAAAACTGAATAAAATTCAATAAACTCAACTTTTCAAAACTTCAAGTGAACAACTTAAAATAAAATAATATAATCAACTCGCCATAAAATAGACAACTTAAGTCTTTAAAACATTTAATAAAATAAACGAATAATATAGACTTCTCAACTATACTGATTATCTATGAAGCCTCTAACTGATAAAGATGGAAGTTGGGACAAGACCCCCAACATCCTAACAACTGATATAACTGAAAGGTAAATGAAATCCGCCGGAAGCAAGGAGGCTCACCATAGCTAACTTGAACTCTCGAATGTATCAACGAAGCTCCTGTTGATGATCCTGAATCTGCATCATGAAAAGATGCAGGCCAAATGGCTCAGTACGTGGAATGTACGAGCATGTAAGGGGAATTCTAAAGCATAACATAAGCTTGAACTTGATAAAAATGGAAACATACTTACCTCTTTTCAAACTTATTCAACTCAAGGAATACTCAAGGATACTCAAAACTATTCAAACTTACTCAACTCAAAAGTACTCAAGGATAAGATACTCAACTCAAAGATAAGATACTCAACTCAAATATATGATATTTGACTCTGGGTACTCAACTCTGGATACTCAACTCAATATAAAGCAACAATACACATGCAATAAATGGAAAGCTTTATAAAACAGAAAAAAATAACTTAGTTCGTTAAAGAAAATGCAATAACAAACTCAACTTTACTTATATAATAAAGTAATATAGTTTATGTGGGAGATTCTCTAACCGACAACCATCACTATGAGCCTAAGTGATGGTACAACGTTTTACCTCATGTTGCCAAGGACCGTCCTATACCTTGCCATCGGTATAGAACCTGAACTACTAAGTGGATCCACTAGTCTATGCTGAAAAGCACTAAGGAATCATCTAAAAAATATGGCCCTTTTTCTACCCATGATGGCTACATGGTTTATGGGGGCTTGAGTTAATATTAACTCGCGTCCCCATATCGGTGCTCAATACTACTCCCAAAATATACTTAGCTCATATGTTTTTAAAACAACTTCTTCTCTGGTTTGAGATAATTACTCAAACTTAGCTTAAAAGCTCTCTTGGAATCAATGTTCCCTTTTAGCTGTTCGAAACTCTTTTGGAAATCTCAGTTTCCTCTCATCTTAAATGTGAAAACATTTACTCTTGGAAATACTTAGTTCCCATATATCATTTGAAGAAATGAACTCAACTTTTTACTCTTTGCTTAACTCAAAACTTAAGTCTTAAAACAAAGTAAAAACGTTTGTAAAAAACTTCTTAAAATACGGTTCATGCCGAATTATGAACGTGAACGACTCAATGCAAGGTTTTCAATAACCATAGGTAGAACTCAATACTTGAAACTCAAGAACTTTAATAATATCACTTTTTTCAAGAATGCTCAACTCAGAGGATTCATGCGGAATTATGAGCATGAACTACTCAACTCAAGGACTCAAAGATACTTCTCATCTCAAGACTGATCGACTTATAATGTTCATGCAGAATTATGGGCATGAAATATTCAACTCAAGGACTTCATGGGTAACATGTAATAGTCCCATGATTAGGAATGTAATCTCAAATGGGTTAGAAACTCAATACTTAAGACTTATGACTTGAAGATACTACTCCTCTCATAGATACTCAACTTATGGAGTTCATGCGAAATTTATGGGCATGATCGACTTGACTCGTAAGTCTACATAACATTATGGAACTCATGATACAACTCCTCTAATTCTCATGCTTACTTACTACCTCAAGACTTAGTTCAAATCGATGGTTGATCTCAAAGGATTCACAATTGAACTCAATGACTTTCTTGAACTCTACTTTTAACTCTCTCTTGAATGTGAATTATGAATTCAAGAGTTATGGTTCATGATATGAAGGATATCATGATGACAAAGTAGACTCATTCATACATTCTCCTCACTCTCATTCTCACTTACTTGAGTCTTGAAACAAGTTACTAGAAGTTGTAGAAGACTCCACAAAAGGACTCAAAAAAACTTTCTTAGAATGTTCGAAAGAACTCTCAAAACTTAACTCTTAGCTCTATCTTAAATTTGAATTATGAAATCAAGGTTATGATCATGTTATGAATTATTTCTAGGTGTTTATAAGTAGCTTAGAGTAGTTAGAATTGAAAAGGAGTAAAGGTGCACTTTAAACGAACTCAAACGGGGAAATCGATGACAAAATAGATGGGGCAGGAGACCCTAGAGCTATGGGTGGTGCGGACCGCCAGCCCTAACATTCAGAGGAGGGTTTGGGGTGCTCTGGCTGGTGCATCGCTCTAGACCCCAACCCAAAAAATCTGACGAATTTTTCTTGCTCGTTTTCTCACCCTATTTCGCCTAGAATCGAATGGTTTCTTCCCCAATCACTTGGATTCGATTACTTAACATAAGTACACTCTAATATACTGTAAACAACACTCAAATTACTAAATTTCATCTCAATAAATCATCAAAACACCAACACAACAAGATTTAGAATGAACTTCAAGAACACCTATCAAGAACTCATCAAGAACTCCAATCCTTCAACTTTAAAAATGAAATTGCGTTGAAAATAACATGATTGGCGGGTGGGTGAACAAACCCAACACTATGGAATCTTACATACCTCTTAGGGATCAAACCCATGGCGACAATCCGCAACAACTCTCAAGAACTTCGACGAACGCTTCGATCCTTTCTCTTTTCTCCTCTTCTCTCTTCTTCCTTTCTCTTCTTGAACTCTCAACTAAAATCCTAGGCGTAAACTAGGATTATAAAACTGACCTAATCAGATTAGACCCTATAAATATTACTAAAAATAAATTAAATCTGATTGGGTAAGGAAAAGACCAAATTACCCCTTTAAAATCCGGTTTTGACTTTTCTTATCTAGACAACCCAACTTCGAATGGACATATCTCCCTCATACGAACTCGAAATTGAGAAAAATCAGCTGCGTTGGAAAGATAATTCATATTTATTTCCTACAGTATCTGGTAGCACACCTAACTCATCCTGATCTAGGAGTTATGGTCGTTTGAAGTCGACCCAAAACTCATACTTAGCTTAGCTTGCAAAATATCAGATTTTGCTAATTCCAATCTAGTTCTTTCTTGAACTCAAGGTGCTACATCTAGTGAACTTAACACTTACGAAATTTAAATTCCTCGATAAAATCCTACTCACAACGAATGATTGTTCAAGTCATAGCTCAGATTTTTTCTGGGGTGTTACACATAGAATCTTCAAAAATGTTAAACTAAAATTTATATAAATATATATAAGTCATACTAATAATTAACAAATTAAAATAAAAGAACTTTTTTTTTACTCTATTGATAATTACAATAGTAGTGTCACATCAAGTGACATAGAAGGACCACATATGTACCTCAATTTCAAGACGATATTTCTCAATGATGGTATCCTCATGTTGAGTCTCTAACTTGGAGTATTCCTCCTCGAGTTTCTTGTTCTTCCATCTAGCCCTCTTGTTCTGGAACCACACCGCAACTTGGTGAGGATCAAGGCCAAGCTCAGAAGCAAGCTTGGCCTTCCTCTCCGTCTCTAGTTTGTGTTGGTCCCCAAAACTTCGTTCAAGAAGATTAACTTGTTCTCCAGTAAGCAACTTCCTCTTCCTCATCACAACTTCACTAGTGTTATTTCTTCCTTCAACTTTGTCCTTCTTCCTTCTCCTTCGCGTTTTCACCGTCTCTTCTTATAAAAGACAAAAGTATAAAAATCATGTTTAATTAATTGTAACATCTCGCACCTAGAAACGACTATAAAGAGTTTAAAATATGAAATATTGATTTTTTGGAAAGAATAAGGAAATCTAGAAAAATTGTCTAAGTTAGAAAAGTGAGTTTTGGTCATTTTCAAACGACCATTACTCCTAGCTAGGGATTACTTAAGAGTAGTTCTTGATATGGTTGGAAATACCTTGGAGATATCTTTCCAACGCCGCCAAGTTTGTGCAATTTTGACATCATATGAGTGAGATATGTCTTTCGGAAGTTGGGTTGTTGGATTGAGGAAAGTCCCAATCCGGATTTAAGGAAGGGAAAACTGGTCTTTTCTCTAATTAATTTCCTAATTCTTAAGGATTAATTGGGGTAAAACAAGACTTAATTCCGTTTTGGAAAAAAATTAGAATACGCTCAGGGCTTGGAGAAAAGAGAAGGGAAGAAAGAAAGGGAGAAAAGCCAAGATTTCGCCAAGAACGTCAAGCGTTTGGAGTGGAATTCATCGGGGGTGATCCCTATTAATGTATGTGAGATTTCTTTCATGTTGGGTTAGTTCACCCACACACTATCTTATTGCAATTCAGCGAATTTAAATTATTTGAATGCAAGAAAGTGAGTTCTTGAAGAACATTGTTGAAAAATTCGTTGAGTTCGTGATGGTTGTGTTGTTGACGTCTCTTGTTGATTTGATTCGTGTTTCCGGGTGAATTTTTGAATTAAATCTGTTGTATGTTTAGGGTATTACTGATCCTAAATGTTTGGGAAAAGAACTATGGAAGTTTAGAAGGTTTAGAGATGAAAACGAAGGAGAAAGTCGGGGATTTTCTGGGCAAGGGCTTGGGGCGCCGCGCCTGCCAGAACGCCACAAAAGTTCCTCTGAACTTTGGCCTCTGGCACGTCACGCCAGCCATAGCGCCACAACAAGCCCTCTGAAGTTTGAGGGCTGGCACCCCGCGCCTCTCAGAGCGCCAGGGATGTCAGTTCTCCCCATTCTTTTCCCACCTTATCGTACTTGTTCCTAAGTGATGTACCTATGTTTCCTAGTCGATTCCAATACTCTAAAGTACATCTAAACATCATGAAATCATCCATAAACATGAGATCATGAACCTTGAATCCACAATTCAATTCAAGAAAAGTTAAGTTCAAAGTCAAGGAAGTTAAGAGTCAAGTCTAGAAGTTAAGGAGCAAGTCAAATAAAAGTTTCTTAAAGTTTTCAAGGGTCTTTAACAATGTTTTAACATCGTTTTAAGACTTAAGTTTTAAAGTTAAGCAAGAGTAAATCTATGGTTTGAAGTTCTTTTCTTCAAAGAGGTATATTGGGACTATGTATTCCCAAAGGAGTTTAAAAGAAATGTTTTCACATTTAAATAAGAACAAAAACTGAGATTTCCAAGGAGCCTTCGGGCTAGGTTTCAGAAAAGAGTAATCGTTTTCTTAATGAAACAAGAGGGGAAACTGAGATTTCCAAGATAGCCTTTGAGCAATTATCTCAAATCAGCAGAAAAAAATATGTTTTTAAAAACATAAGAGCCAATATATTTTTAGTTGTAGAATTGAGCACCGAATTGGGGGAGCGTTCAAAGAACCCACAGCCTCCATAGAACCATGTAGCCATCATGGGTAGAAGAGGTTTATACTTTTTAGATAAATCATTTTCAAATTAGACTAGTGGATCCATTAGGCAGTTCAGGTCCTATACTTTTGGCCGGGTATAGGATGCTCTGGCAGCGTGAGGTTGATCGTTGTATCATCACTATAACTCTTATGTGATGGTTGTCGGTTAGAGAAACTCCCACAACAGTTATTGTATATTTATATACATCAGTTCATTTGTATTTCTATATACATCTCAGATTTATTGTATCTTTGCATACACACAGAGTTATATCATGTTTTTAAACAACTTTTCTTTATATTGCACTTGTTTTAAATTGCTTTATATTGAAATGAGTCGGTCGGGTTGAGTTGAGTTGAGCCAGGTAAGTTCTTCAGTTTCTTTTAGATCCCTTTTCAAGCCTATGTTGTTTATCATTCCAACTCGCATACTCGTACATTCAATGTACTGATGCCAATTGGCTTGCATCGTCTTATGATGCAGATTCAGGTAACCAAGATCAGCACCCATTGCCTCGTTGATCCAGTTGAGCAACTCAGAGTCAGTGGTGAGCCTCCTTGCATTCCCGAGGACCCTTTTATTCGCTTTGTAGTTTAGTTCATTAGGATGTTGTGGGGTTTGTCCCAACATCCATCTCAGTTGTTTTAGAGGCTTCATAGACAGTTAAACAGTTAGACAATTAGTAGTTCAGTAGCCTTTACATTATTCATTCAGATGTTGTTTAAAGACTAAGTTGCCATTTTGGCTAAGATGTTATTTCTTTAAGTTATTGTTTAAACTTATTATGTTGAGTAATTCTTCCGTTGAGTTCAGAAAGTCAGGCCAAGGGTTCGCTTGGGACCAACGATGGTCTTCGAGTGCCAATCCCGCCCAGGGTGTAGGCTCGGAGCGTGACATTAATAAATGTGTGTCTATAGGAGAATTAAAACAATTCAAGAGTAAATATGTGCTGATCAAAGTTGGACGATAAAAATAAATAAAATAAGAAAGTATAATGAATGGTGAATAAAACTACAATTAATCCTACTACAAGAAATTAAAGTTGAAGTTGTAATTCTAACCTTGTTGTTGTGCTAATTGGGAGTAAATTTGAGGATAGAAGTGAGAGATGAGTTCCATTTGATCATCAACCTTGTTGCCTGTCATATTTAATCCCTTTTCCTTCTCTCTTGATGTAATGAAATTAATGACTTTGAAGAAAATGGTACTTAGTGGGACTTTATTTTTAGACCTAACCCATCAGTGGCCCCCTAAATTTGGCACAAACTTTCACTTAGACACTTCAACTAAGCTTTGTTCATTTTAGACACATCATATCGCATCTCGTTGTGTCATTTTGACATTTTTTGCTGACTAAGCATAGTACGTGTGCTACACGAATTTTGAGCGCGTCATAGGCTTTTTTTTTTGTAAATATTCTAATTTTTTTTGTAAATATTTTCTTCTCCTTCTTCTTCCTTGATTTCTCCCTTCCATCTTCTCCACCTTCTACCATCCTCCATTACCAGACAACTTTTTTTAAAAATTCTACAATATTTTACTAGGTTACACTCTTTGATTCTTCCATCTTCTTTGAAAATCGAATTTGCATCTTGATTCATATTCAAAAACAAAATCGATTTCAAGGGAACAAAAAAAGAAATCAACTTCTTTCAAATGAAAAAAACTGATTTACATTCTTACCTTCTCCATTGAAAATTAAATTGATTTCAAGGGATAAAAAAATAAATAAAGAACAACCTCCAAAGAAAAAAAAAGAAATTTATTTTACATATCCTTCATTGTAAATCCTAATCGTAGTAGCACAAGAAATCATCTTCTTTTAAATGTCATATAATTTTTTTTTGATTTGGTATGATTTCCCTTATTCTCCAAAACGTATTTTACTTTGTAAACTAACCTATGTTCTTGCCTTTTTTATGGAGAAGAACAGATGAAGGGGAAGGAGGTGCAAGAAGAAGAAGAAAAGAGGTGGGGGCATGGGGTTTGGGATCCGGAAGAAAGAAAAAAAGAAAGTAAAATTGAGTTTTTAAAAAATAAAATAAAATTTCCACGTGTCACATACCCATTCGTTTATTTTTCCACATAAGAGGCGTCTGGATGTACGCACTTAAAATGTGGTTTTGAAAATATAAAAAGTGTCAAAATGACACAACGAGACGCGATATGAGGTGTCTAAAATAAACAAAGCTTAGTTAAAGTGTCTAAGCGAAAGTTTGTGTCAAATTTAGGAGGCCAGTGATGGATTAGGCCTTATTTTTATAGAGCTAGTTGTACCTTTTTTCTCTTCATGATCACATGTTTTGTTCAGATTCCATCAGTCAATTGTTTGGAATATTTTATATGCTACCATGAGCATATAATTTTATCGATAGTCATTCAACTTAGAGTTTATTATAATAAATTCATTAGACTTTGTTATATACAGTCATTTCAAGTTTATCATAGTTTAAAAATTATTTTTTTATTTTTGTCCTTCAGGATGGCTCAGTTGGTTTGGAGGGTGGTTATCCACACGGATGATTCGGGATCGATCTCCCCACAATGCCTTCTGAGTCGAGCTTGTCGCATAGGGCTTGCCTAGTTCTATTTACATCCCCTGTGTGGTTTGCAGGCTATTACACAGTGAACTTTACCTAGTGCGCACAAAATGCTCACCACAGAGTGCTCACCCGAAGGGCAGAGGCTGTGATAGAGATTGTAGCGGCTACGGGCTATCCTAGGATTTCATAAAAAAAAGTCATTATGTTGGGAAATATGTGATTCAGATTTGATTGAATTTTAGTATGAATATTGAATAATAAGTGAAAAGTTAAAAAAAATCACATAAAAGTCATTCAATTTTTAAGTTTATCACACAATTAGTCATTCAATTTTTAAGTTTATCACACAATTAGTCATTCAATTTTGACTAAGTTAACCCAAAAAAAATAAATTCACTTGAATATTTATATAATTAAAAGTAAATTTATGATTTTGTACGATAAATTTAAAATCGAATGACTTTACATAGTAAAAAATCAATTTTCTTTTTGTTGATAAACTCAAAACTGAATGACGACTAATAAAATTAGTCACAGGAAAAAAAAGCTTTTGTTTAATTTGGGAAATGAAAAAGGGATTGATAATTTAAGGACATGCAGTTTTATTGTCTTAGTTGGTAGCAAGAAAGCTAATTATAATTATAGCTACGCTTAATTACAGTAAAATCTCTATAAATTAATATTTGGTAAATTAATAATTTTTTAAAAATAATATTTTCTTCCGGTCCCGACTTGGGCCAATGAAAAAAATCACCAATTTCGATAAAATAATAAGATAATATATTTCCAGAAGACCCCTATATAAATATATGGTCCCATTAATATCATAAATTAATAATTCTTTAAAAGTACAATTATATCTAAGACAATTTAGTGAAATATGATTCTATTGTGTTCTGTTTTTCTTAAAATTTAAATCTAGTTGAAGCTCATCTCTAACATTTCTTATTGCATCCGAGAGCTCCGGTGTTGTCTTTTCGAACTACACCATAAAATAGTAAAGAGTTCTAGATGCAATAAGTGTTTCCTTACGCGTAATTGGTTCTAAATGTATAGTATCATCTTGAACTTCATCATCAACATCGCTTTTTCCGATGGTATCCACAGTTTCTTCTAAGCTCTGGACCTCTGAACATGTATCACTTTCACCCAGATAATTCAATAGGTTATTGACATCTATTTTATTGTGGTAACCGAGATCATTAATCATGACCTCAAATTCATGAATGACATTTTCACAAGTAGGTTCATTCAAATTCTCTGAGATTGCATTCGCGAACGAATTTTACAGTGTTGAAAATAATTTGTTATTGTCTCTTACTTAACATTTGTTATCCAAACAGGGATTACAAAATTGATAGCATCCAAAACATTAATCTTTGTTGGATCAGTTTGTCCCACTTTCTAGTCTTCTAATATCCTACGATAAAATTTGTTCGATAATACATCTTGAAAGCTCTTATTATCTCAGCATCACACGGTTGAAATTAGTAAGACACAATGGTTTTGATGTATTCGTTGTACTTTATGTATGATATTTTTTTTTATGTGAAATCAATAAATATGATACATAAATTAGTAAGATACAATGATTTTGATATAATCAAAATTAACCTTCATTAAATCTCAAACCATTCTTTAAATTAATAAATATTAATTTATCAATTAAATAATATCTCTATAAAATAATAAAATTTCATGGTCTCGCCTATATTAATTTATAGAGGTTTTACTGTAGTATAACTAGTTTTATTAGTTTTGTTTCCTCCCTATTCATTGCATTTTATATGATAGTATTTAATTAAATGTAAAAATTTAAAAAGAAAAATAATTTTTTAAAAGTACTGCTCCCTCTGCCCTATATTAATTAATCATTTTACTAAAGATAGTTGTCTCATATTAATTCTGTGCACCTTACTAAATCAAGAAAGTATTAATTAATTTTTTTATATTATCCTTGTAATTAATTATTTTTAAAAGTGTTCACAATTGTTTGTATAATTTCCAAAAAGTTTTTCAAGGGGTAATTAGTAAAATTATCTTTTTATTTATGATTTCTTAATACACGTGTAAAAAGAAAATTAAATAATCAACTAATATGGGACAGAAGTACTCCCTCCGTTCACTTTTACTTGTCACTTATATTCCTAAAATAAATTTTCATTTTTACTTGTCTCTTTTTGTCACGGCCCAACCCACCGGGCTGTGCGGGCACCCACTCTAACACCTAAGTAGGAGAACCCTCGATTCCCAAATAGTTAAAGACATGCGGAAGATTAAGAAAACTGAAGAATAATTAACATTCATAAGATTTTAATAAAACAAAGAATTTTACAATGATTAAGGTTAAGACTTGTAAAGTAATTAACACCCCAGGGATCTAATCTAAACAGGTAGAAGAGCTTCTAAGATTACAAGGTATAAACATGATAACAAATGATGCAGCTCCCACCACATAGAAGGAAAATAGAAGTTGTTGGAGATTGTCTTCGTCTTCACCAATGAAACATCATTGACCCTGCAATCAGACTATGCCAAAAAGTCATAACAAGAGTAGTATCAGTACAAACCACACGTACTGGTAGGCATCATCGGTCAACCCGATGTCACGACCCAAAAATGGATGTGATGGCACTCGTCTTACCCCACCAGGACAGGTCAGCCTAAAACTCAACCATTACAATAAAATGCAGAAATTTCATAATCAACTCAAAAATACCCCCAAAATCTGATTGTCACGTGTACAAGCCTCTAAAGTATTACAATTGATTCAAAAGAAAAACACTAGTCTCAAATGACCTTGTTTCTAGAATAGAACAAGATCATAAATAGGAGTAAGAAGGTCTGCTGAGATGACAAACAACTACCTCACAAATCTCCAAAAAGCCTCGGAAAATAAGAGAATGGAAAGTATCACAAAATTCAGGCTCGTAACCTACAAAAATTGTAGAAGCAAGGGGTGAGTACCAAACCACACGGTACTTAGCAAGTAAACTTCTAAACACAAGCTAAGAGAATAGAATGCGGGTACTCCTTTACACGCCAACCGAACATCCACAACTATAACCTGCATAAAACCAGTTCAACCTAATAGTTCACAATTTACAAGCACATAGCTCAACAACAACACACGACCAATTCCATATCCTCAACAACAACACTCTAACAATTGCATATCTTTAACAACAACATTCTAACAATTGCATATCTTCAACAACAGGCTCAATATTCATCAGTCACAAGTTCCACAGAAAAGGACTCACAAGATCAACAACACACGAGATCAATTTCACCAATAATAAAGAAGTGCAATGCAATGTCAACTATAGTGATGCATGTCTGACCTAACGATACACACTCGCTGTCTCTCAGTCCGGGACCATGGGGGACATATTTGTCCATGCATCTGTCGCGGTGCGCTACACGTCCCTCGATAATGGTATCCACGGTTGCAAACGATACGTCCCTCGATATATAGTATCCATCGCGGCGCGCGATATGTCCCTCAATATATAGTATCCATCGCGGCGCGCGATACATCCCTCGAAATGGTACATCCTCTTTAATTTTTTATTCTTTCTCAATTCACATAACACTTGTCACAACCATGTCTCAGAACAAAGTAAATGACATGTTCACACAAATAATGAGGAGATAACTATTTTCATAACATTGCACAATTAGCAACAACACAATCATGATACAACATCAACAATTATTCACATTGCCTTTTACTATCCCTTTTTCATCGTTAGAATTATTCAACATGGACAACTAAACCCATCACCAAGTCCTATTACTCCCCAACACATACCACAAGGAAATACACGACTCTATGCACTTAACAAGGGTTTACAAATTCACTTGCCTCAATTAATCAACAATTCATTCCGGGACTTGAGCCTTCCCCTTTCGTTGAACTTCCAACTCAAAGCAATCTATTCAAATAAATGACCACAATAAGATTTCAAAACTAACAACACTCATATTATTATGTGTTTAGCCTTGACCCAAAAATTCACCCAAGTTTATAATCAAGGTCCTAAATCTTGATGTCAATTAACATTTCAATTATCATATTTTTCAAGTTTCAAGCCTAGGATTAAGTTTCAATTTTTTCAAATAATACACCCTAATAGTTTTCATTTAGTATAATATACCAATACTTAATTACATATAATATATTAAAATTGGTGTTGCATGATTGATAGGAAGAGATATACTCAATATTATTTTTTGATGCCAAGATATATAATGCCGAAACTCCCAAATTCAAAAATGGCATAATTTATTCTCTCATTTATATGTTTATATATGTTCCGTGCCATGATTGGCTCATCAATATGCATTCCTTAATTATCAATCATTGTGCACTTCACTATGCCATGCATAATTTCCCACCAAAATTGTCCCCAAACTCTTAAAGAATTATCTTAACCAAAGAAAACAAATTATACCCTAATATTGTTCATCCGCCAACCATCAAATCCTAATCAATGCCCTCTAACCCATATATATATAATGCGATAACTATGAGGAAACTTCATAATTTAAGCTAAATTACGTAATTTGGTTCCTCAACCATGAGAACCAGTATTAAATCTACAAAAGTTATTGATGCAGAATGTTGCCTCTAAGTTTAAAATCACACCTTAATAATGATTGGATAATCATTTAGCCATTATTGCTCCATAATCATTAGCATATAACTATCCAACAATTGATTTTTGACCCTAGGTTTTAATGGCTAACATTATGCCTTGAATATACATATAAAATTACTAGCAATTAAATAATTTCACCCCATCAAAATAATATAAAATATTGATTGATTGGTACCTATCTTGATATCACGTTGTGAACCAAAAAAAGATTGAAACTTTACCTGGTAGGTTTTTTTTTCCTTTGTTCTCCTTGTCGACGCCGCACGAGGTAAGTTTTCTGCCTTCTCTTTCTTTTATATTTCTGAATTAATTATGTACTAAAAAATGATAAATTCTATAACTTATTTTAATATATATGGGTCAATGGTACAGAGTTTTAAATAAATTAAAGATTTGGCTCATTTACCATCAACTAAATAAATAAATTATTTAATATATACCCATCAATTAAATAATCGTAGTTATCGAATAATTCAAATTTTTCACACCAACTTCATCGACTACTCAAAAATTACTCGGGGCAATTATCAAGAGAGGTAAAACACTAATTATTCAAAAATACCTTCCGGGTGATTACACCCGATGCCCACCACATAACATAAGAAAATCGACTAGTAGGAATCATGCAATAAGACTGTTCATTCCTCCACCTTCATATTCTTCTATCCTTACCATTCCTGAATATTGTAACATATTCTAGTACACTTGACTCTTGCCCCTTACTCGCTCCGTTCTTAATCATAACTTAACCATTCTACCTCTTAGAGGAGGTTCTGGATGTAACCACTACCAACTCGGCTTATCACTCACAACCTACCCTTATTTCTTCCACATCACCACTCAACCCTTAACCCCATAGTACATGCTATCAAGGCTCGCTAACATTTCAATACGAACCCCCTTTCCGGTATGACCCATCTACCTAACAATTTTGACACAACCACCTCCCCACTTTTAAGAGCACAGACAACTCCTCTATAATAATATACAGTAACACTTGGGACCCTCGGTCTCCACTTACCATATCTTATTCCGGTTTGAGCATGACCGTTCACGGTTCAATCAATAACGATATACAAAAATACGGTTCAGTCATTATTTCAGGGAAATGTACAATTCCACATTTTCAATAACTAGTAGATATGACAATTCAATGATTCTCTCATGGAACTCATACCCAAATTGTTAGTGTGCCAGAACGTGACACCCGATCCCAATTAGTGTGCCAGAACGTGACACCCAATTTAATATATGTGTTGGGACGTGACACCCGATCCAATATATGTGTCGGAACATAACACCCGATCCAATCAACACAACCACAATCACATTCACACTCATAATGTACATACTCATAATCATACAATCAAGTGTTGAATCATGGCATACATTTGTTCATTCATACTCATTCATTAGGTTTGATCAACAGGGCTTCAGTCACATACATACATGTATTACAATGAAGCAATTACCAACCTACATCACACAAACATGAAATCAAACCATCACCTACACCTAGTTCCCAGGACATAACTTCCTCCTATGGTACACTTCTCACGTAATCACTAGGCATACATGTACAACCATCCATTTTTTGGTGCACGAAGGCCTACACATGAATTCTACCATCAATAATCAACATACTACACAGTGATCACAGATTTAAGACTACTCAATTAAATAAACCTAGCCTACCTGGGCGCCAAGCAACTGCACGGATTTATAGTTCCAATCCTGGTATCCAGACCTCGAGACGGTGGATTTGACCAAGAATCCGCAAGCTATCATCATCCTTGCACTAGAAATCTCTTTCTCCTTTTTTCCCAAGTCTAGAGTAGTCTTTTGAGGGTTTCTGGGGTAATCCTTACCCCTCATTCATCCCCGAACGACTAGTAAAGGGATCATCACGAGCCCTTTTTAGAGTACTTCTAAACTTACAAAACCGTCAGTCACGGAACCACGAAGGACTATGGTTTTTCAATTCCTAAGCACAAAAGGGTTCTCTATACAAGGGATCGATTAGGGGAAATGAGGCAACACCCGAGAAAAAATAAATATGTCCCACTGCATAGCTGTCACCCCCCGAGCTACCCTTGAAATGCAGACATGGGACCTAGAATCACAAGTGACCCCAAGCTAACCCTGCTGACATGACATGATCATTCTAAGAATAATAATCACTGATGCAGAAGATAATCATAAGTAAATCTAAAATGATGGGGAATACCCATATACTAAAATTGAATATATCAAATCTGAGAGTTTTAATACAAAATAAATATCAAACTCAAATACTAAGTTGAATCTAGCTATGTCTGGAAATAGCCTCTAACTGACTAGAAGTGATGATACATGCCCCAACTAAATCTAACAAAACTAAAACTAAATGACTAAAAGCTGAAAGATAACATGACTATTGTCCTCAAAGAATGAGGACTCACCACTGATACTGTTGAACTAGAGATCGGGAACCGATCTAAGCGTGATCTGGATGCTGAGAATCTGAACCTACATCACAAGAAGATGTAGCGCAGAGTATGCGTCAGTACTTGAAAGGTACTGAGCATTATGGGTAGAGTAAAGCTGAAATAAATATATAACTGAACAAGAAATAAAGCAAGAGCATAATATAAACATGATATAGATACTGAATACTGAGATAACTGAATGCAATCACCAATTTATAACATGCTGAGACTGAATACTTAACTGTACTGAAATATGGTCAATGCAATGTGATCTGATTGAACTGTGGGAGCTACTAATACCCGATAATAAAACCACATAAGCTAAATGTGGAGTCCAATGTATACGCCCCATCGAGAGGACCCAATACACCCGGCCAAAGGTATAGAGGCATGCTGGCGTGATCACTAAAATGATGCCCACATAGGGGACTTACAACCTACGTGGCTCGTAGTTCTAGGACTATTTGGATACGCTGAACCCTAGTCTAACTAGATATTATGCTACTCCCAATAGATTAAGTGGTTACCACATTATGACTGAATTTATGTATTATATTGGATAGCTCAAACTGACATGCAAACTGAGAATGCACAATAATATACTGATAATGACAAATTCCATAACTGAGGCAAGTATATCTAAAATAACTGAAATATCTGACCTAGCATGTGTAATTCAAGAACTAAAGAAATACATAGCTAGGGTTTTGAAATTCATGCGAGAAATGATGTAACAACATGATAATCTGATTTGGAACATGTAAATAACTAATTCATAATAATCTGCTGAAGTTCTAGAAACCCTAGGTCTGGTCATGATAAGAGAATCAAGAATCTGACTGAATTCTAGGGACCTAATGGGCGAAAGAAACTCACTAGTGAAATCCCACGTACATGATGATGAAGTCCGTGGAGAAATCTTTTGATGTCGGGGCTGGAACTGATGGATTCTTGTTGTGTTCTTGAACTAGGGTTCTTGACCTCTTTCTCCTCTTAGCGTTCTAATTTTTTCTATGTCTTGATTAATGATTTGACTTAGGTAAGTTCTAGTTATGTTTCTAGGGAAAAACTAACCAAAACCACGTAGTTTAGGGTAAAAATGACGTAGTTTAGGGGTCAAATGAATAAGAAAAAAACCAAGAGAGCCCCGACTTAACTGTTGTCGGAGTGACTGACGGACCGTTGATCGAATGACGGTCCGTGATGGTAGACCATCATTCGTAACTGAAGCTGGGCTTCTGAGGCATTGATCCACGGACACGGACCACGGTCCGTAACCTGACCTATGGATCGTAGGTCTGGTCGTAGGTCAACACTTTGCTGAATTTTCGGGTAGAGTTCTGGGGGAGACTACAGGTGTGAACCACGGACCACCATCACGGACCGTGGGTCACCCTACGGTCCGTAAGTGGTGCCAGTAGGTGGCACCTGTAGCTTCTGAAATCTACAATTTGGTTTGCTTCGGATATGGGGTGTTACATTATCTCCCCCTTGAAAACATTCATCTTTGAATGAAGACTAAACTAGCTGAAATAGAGGGGATGAGCTGCAACCCTACCACTAAACACTGGAAGCTGATTTCTAACTGAACTAAGCTCCAAAACATGCAAATTCGCTGAAAATGCAAGTACAACAGAAGGAACATGATACTAAGACTAATTCTATGCATGAATAACTAAAAAATTGCATAGGAACTAATACCTCAAGCTAAAGTGGAATCGAAAGGAAAGAGGTGAGGATACTTGGACTTCATGGTCACTTCTGCTTCCCAAGTAGCTCCATCTACGGACTGACTCCTCCACCAAATCTTGACTGAAGCGACTTCTTTGTTTCTCAATCTTCTAACCTGACGAACAAGAATTTCAACTAGTATATCCTCATACAAAAGACTATCTTTCATGTCCATACTCTCTAATGGCACTACGGATGCTGGGTCACGCACACACTTCTTCAATAGTGAAATGTGAAAGACTGGATGTACTGATGCTAATTCTGCTGGCAACTCTAACTCATAAGCCACTTTACCAAACCTTTTCAGAATCTTGTAAGAGCCTACATATCTAGGACTGAGCTTCCTTTTCTTGCCAAATCTTATCACCTCTTTCATAGGTGACACTTTCAAGAAAACTCAATCATCAACTTGGAACTCTAGTTCCCTTCTCCTTACGTCTGCATAAGACTTTTGGCAACTCTGGGATGTCTTAAGTCTATCTCTAATGAGTTGCACTTTCTCCATCGCATAAAGGATTGAGTCTGACCCTATCAAGGCTGCATCACCTACTTCAAACCAACCAACAGAAGATCTACACCTACGCCCATACAATGCCTCATAATGGGCCATCTGAATGTTGGAATGGTAGCTATTATTGTAAGCGAACTCTATAAGAGGAAGGTTATCATCCAACTACCCTTGAAATCGATCACACAAGCTCTCAACATGTCCTCTAAAGTCTGAATGGTACGCTCTGCCTAACCATTCGTATGTGGATAAAATGTTGTGCTAAGATTAACCTGAGTACCAAGACCTTTCTGAAACGACTTCCAAATATGAGAGGTAAACTGAGGACCTCTATCTGAGATGATAGACAAAAGAACCCCATGCAATCTGACTATCTCATTAATGTAAAGTTTGGTGTAGTCCTCAGCCGAATCTATAGTCTTGACTGCCAAAAAGCGAGAAAACTTAGTGACTCTTTCAACTATCACCCAAATGGAGTTATGCTGTCTGTGAGTACGAGGTAATCCTGTAATGAAATCTATGTTGATCACTTCCCACTTCCAAGTAGGAATGTCGATCTCTTTTGTCATACCCCCTGGTTTCTGATGCTCTACCTTCACTTGCTGACAATTGGGGCACTTAGCCACAAAATCTGTTATATCCCTCTTCATGCCATTCCACCAAATGCCTTCCCGCAAATCACGATACATCTTAGTGGCGCCTGGGTGAATAGAATACCTGGAGTTATGGGCTTTTACAAAAATATGTTGTCTCAACTCGCCCACATTAGAAACACATAATCGACCCTGGTAGCGAAACACACAATCTCCCCCTTGGGAGAATACCTCAACTCTCTGTTGATGGACTGCACCCTTGAGTTCGAGTAATATCGGATCACTGTTTTGCTTCTCCTTAACCTCCACTACCAATGAAGATTTTGATCCATTTTAAACTGTCACACAACCATCTGATATACTCATAAGATGAACTCTTAAACGAGCAAGCTTGTGAACATCCTTTGCTAGCTCTTTTCTTTCTTCCTCAACATGTGCTACACTACTCATAGATAGTCTGCTAAGGGCATATGCTACTATATTTTCCTTACCAGGATGGTAATGAACACTCACGTCATAATCCTTGAGGAACTCAAGCTATCTTCTCTGGTGAAGATTCAACTTTTTTAGGTTAACACATACTGAAGGCTCTTATGGTCTGTGAACACATCTACATGAATACCATACAAGTAGTGCCTCCAAATATTGAGTGCAAACACCACTGCTGCAAGCTCAAGGTCATGAGTCAGATAGTTCTTCTCATGTGCCTTAAGATGTATGGAAGCATAAGTTATAACCTTACTTCGCTGCATCAACACACAACCTAGGCTGACTCTGTATGCATCACAATAAATCACATAATCGTCTGAACCCTCTAGTAGAGTCAAAACAGGAGTTGTAGTCAACCTAATTTTCAGTTCTACAAAGCTTTTCTCACAATCATCTGACTATTAGAACTTGACCATTTTCTGAGTCAACCTAGTCAATGGTGAAGCTATGGATGAAAATCCTTCTACGAACCTTTTGTAATAACTTGATAGACCCAACAAATTTTTGGTATCGGTAGGAGAGGTAGGTCTAGGCCATTGTTTCACTGCTTCTATTTTCTGGGAATCCACTCTGATCCCTTCGTTGGATACTATATGCCCAAGGAAAGCAACTGATTGTAACCAAAACTCGCACTTGTTAAATTTTGTGAATAACTGGTTATCCTTGAGAGTTTGCAGGACAACCCTCAAATGACTCGCATGTTCTTTCTCATTCCTAGAGTAAATGAGGATATTATAAAAAAAGACGATAACGAACAAGTCTAAATACTTCTTGAACACTCTATTCATCAAGTCCATAAAAGCTGTGGAAGCATTGGTTAGTCCAAAAGACATAACTACGAATTCATAATGACCATATCAAGTTTTGAAAGCTGTCTTCAGAATGTCACTATCTCTGACTTTAAGCTGATGATAACCTGATCTGAGGTCTATCTTTGAGAAATGACTAGCACCTTGAAGTTGGTCAAACAAATCATCAATCCTGGGGATGGGATACTTATTCTTGATTGTGACCTTGTTTAACTGCCTATAGTCAATGTATATTCTGAGAGAACTATCTTTCTTCTTTACGAACAACATTGGTGCACCCCAAGGCGAAATACTAGGTCTGATGAAGCCTTTATCTATAAGGTCTTTCAACTTCTCATTCAATTCCTTAAGCTCAACTGGAGCCATTATGTAAGGAGGAATAGAGATAGGCTGGGTATCTGGAAGGAGATCAATTCCAAAGTCAATTTTCCTATCGGGAGGAACTTCGAGAAGATTTTCTAGAAACACTTATGGGAACTCATTAACCATAGGAACTGACTCAAGAGTTGGGGTTTCAGAGCTTGATCCTTAACCCAAACTAGATGATAGAGATAACCCTTAGAGATCATCTTTATGGCCTTAAGGTAAGAAATGAATCGACCCATAGGCGTTAAGCTACTACCCTTCCATTCTAAGATTGGTTCGTCTGGAAATTGAAAACGAATAATCCTAGTTCTACAATCGACTGAGGCATAACAAGAATGTAACCAATCCATGCCTATAATGACATCGAAGTCTACCATTTATAACTCTACAAGATCTGCTGATGTGACTTTTTGAGAGACTGTGACAGGGCAATTTCTGTATACCCATCTATAATTGGGTCACCGACTGGAGTAGAGACTGAGAAAGGTTCTAAGAGAGTTTCTGGATTACCATCAAACTTAACTACTATATAAGGAGTTACAAAAGAAAGAGTAGCCCCTGGATCTAACAAAGCATAAACATCGAGATTAAAGACTCGTAAAGTACCAGTGACCACATCAGGAGAATCTTCCTGATCCTGGAGAGCCTGAAGAACATACAACCTGTTTTGGCGTTGACCGCCACTTGTACCAGATGAGTTACCCTGCTGAGTTCCTCTGCTAAAGTTGTGGACTGAGCTCTACCATTGTTACCTTTTTTACCCTGTCTAGAAGGACAATCTTTCAACCTGTGACCAGACTGACCACACCCAAATCATCCTTCCTTTCCTGCAAAACACTCGTCTGGATGGTTCTTACCACAGTTAGGGAAAGTTGGGTAGGTTTTGGTACCTGAAACACTTCCCTGAGACTTAGAGCATGATGCCCTACCTTTCTGATCTTGTTTGAACTTGAAGGATGGAACACTAATTGATGAAGGTGTTGGAGTTGAAGACTTATGTTGATACTGCGAGCGATTTCTACTACCCGATTTCTGTTGAGAATAGTCATAGTTGCCAGTCCTAGTTTTCTTGTTCTCCTTTGCCTGTTCCCTAAGCTTATCACCCTTAACCTGCTGAGCATGAGTCATGAGCCTAGAGATGTTTATAATTTCAAGTAACATGGAATTTCTACACTCTGTTTTCACCAAGTCTGACACTCTATATAGAAACTTATTCATCTGACCCCTAGAATCAGCAATCATGTTAGGAGCATACCTAGAGAGTTGGGTAAACTTGAGCCTATACTCTTGGACTGTCATGTTACCTTGCTTCAAGTTCATAAATTCCTAAGCTTTCTCCTCTCTTAGATCTCTTGGGAGAAACCTATCCAGGAAGGTCTCACTAAAGCAATCCCAAGTGATAGGAGCTCCATCTGTACCCATGTTCTCTTTCCACTGAGTATACCAGATATGAGCCACCCCTTTAAGTTGGTAAGATGCTAACTTCCCAGTTACTTGTATCACTTCAAATATCTTCTTGACCTCATCAATAAAGTTCTGGGGATCCTCACCAATCTGCAATCCTAAGAACTCTGGCAAATTCATCCTAACAAAATCTTGCATTCTAGCTGCAGTTGATCCAACATTAGCATCAGCTGGACCTGCAACCCACTGATTGTTCTGGTTGGCCACACTATGAGCCAACACTTGAATGGCATTCTGAAACTCTGCATTCGAAACTTCTTGATCTGGGACTGGAGGAGCTGCGTTTGTATTCCTGACATTCCCATTCCTGTGTTAGCTCTACGATGAGGCATGATCACTGAAACGTAGAACGTCAAGTTAGAATGGAATTAGATCATACCTTACACACGATAAAAGTAACAAGGAAATGAATATTTTTCCTAAAATACTTTGTAGCCTCTCTCTCATTAGATGTGGTGCACTTCACACCCATGAAAAAGACTCTACTTAGTGCAGATTTTCAGACATCCTAGGACTCTTAAACCTAGTGATCTGATACCATGTTTGTCACACCCCGAGCTACCCCCGAGATGCGGACACGGGACCTAGGATCACAAGTGACCCCAAGCTAACCCTGCTGGCATGACATGAGCATTCTAAGAATAATAATCAATGATGCGGAAGCTAATTATAAATAAATCTAAAATGATGGGGAATACCCATATACTAAAACTGAATATATCAAATCTGAGAGTTTTAATAAAAAAGAAATATCAAACTCAAATACTAAGTTGAATCTAACTATGTATGAAAATAGCCTCTAACTGACAAGAAGTGCTGGGACATGCCCCAACTAAATCTAGCAAAACTGAAACTAAACAACTGAAAACTGAAAGATAACATGACTATTGTCCTCGAAGAATGAGGACTCACCACTGATGTTGCTGAACTGGAGATCGGAAACCGATCTAAGCATGATTTGGATGCTGAGAATTTGAACCTACATCACAAAAAGATGTAGCGCATAGTATGCGTCAGAACTTGAAAGGTACTGAGCATTATGGATAGAGTAAAACTGAAATAAACATATAACTGAACAAGAAATAAAGCAAGAGCATAATCTAAACATGATATAGATACTGAATACTGAGCTAACTGAATGCAATGACCAATTTATAACATGTGGAGACTGAATATTAAACTGTATTGAAATGTGGTCAATGCAATGGGATCTGACTGAACTGTGGGAGCTACTAATAACTGATAATAAAACCACATGAGCTAAATGTGGAGTCCGATGTATAATCCCTATCGAGAGAACCCAATACACCCAACCAAAGGTATAGAGGCATATTGGCGTGATCACTAAAATGATGCCCACAAAGGAGAGTTACAACCTATGTGGCTCGTAGTTCTAGGACTATTTTGGGTACGCTGAACCCTAGTCCAACTCGATATTATGCTACTCCCAATAGATTAAGTGGTTAACACATTATGACTGAATTTATGTATTATACTGGATAGCTCAAACTGACATACAAACTGAGAATGCGCAATAATATACTGATAATGACATATTCCATAATTGAGGCATGTATATCTAAAATAACTGAAATATCTGACCTAGCATGTGTAATTCAAGAACTAAAGAAATACATAGCTAGGGTTCTAAAATTCATGCAAGAAATGACGTAATAACATGATAATCTGATTTGGAACATGTAAATAACTAATTCATGATAATCTGTTGAAGTTCTAGAAACCTTAGGTCTAGTCATGATAAAGGAATCAAGAATTTGACTGAATTCTAGGGACCTAATGGGCGAAAAGAAACCACTAGTGAAATCCCACATACCTAGTGACGAATTCCATGGAGAAATATTTCGATTTCTGAGCTGGAACTAATGGATTCTTGTTACGTTCTTAAACTAGGGTTCTTGACCTCTTTCTCCTCTTAGCGTTCTAATTTTTTCTAAGTTTTGGTTAATGATTTGACTTAGGTAAGTTCTAGTTATGTTTCTAGGCTAAAACTAACAAAAACCATGTAGTTTAGGGTAAAACGACGTAGTTTAGGGGTCAAAAGAATAAGGAAAAGACCCCTGACTTAACTGTTGTCGGAGTGACTGACGGACCGTCGATCTAATGACTGTCCATGATGGTCGACCGTCATTTGTAACTAAAGTTGGGATTTTGAGAAATCGATCCATAGACACGGACCACAGTCTGTGACCTGACCTATGGACCGTAGGTCCGGCCGTGTGGGTCAACACTTAGCCAAATTTTTGGGCAGAGTTCTGGTGGAGGCTACAAGTGTGAACCACGAACCACCAGTATGGATTGTGGGTCACCCTACAGTCCGTAGGTGGTGCCCATAGGTGGCACTTTTAGCTTCTGAAATCTGCAATTTGGTTTTCTTCGGATACGGGGTGTTACAACTGCCTGCCCCGCCAGAGCGGCAAGGTTCCCGCTAAGGCGGGGCCGCTGTGGCGGGGACACTCCCGCTGTAGCGGGAGATCGGAAACAGTTTAAGGGGGGAAAGGGGAATAGTTTCCCCATTTCCTCCTTCTTTAACTCAAAACTCCAAAAAAACCTCTCAATCACCTTGCTGTGAATGTCAATTTCAAGGTAATATTCTTGTTCCTTACGCTATTTACTTCAATACTTACTTATTTGCGATTGCATGACGTTAAAAAATTGATTAGAAGAGCCTTATGGTAGTTTTCAAAATTTTGAAAATAGGTTGCTTGATTTGTTGGCATGGACACTCCCCTTATGTTCACAACGTCCCTACAATGTTCTGAGCGTAAGGATTTCATGAAAATACGATCGCAATGATTCTGAATGGGTGGGGGAAGTTGAAAAGTCTCTTGGTGTAAAAACTCTGATTCAGACATCATTTATGGATTATTTCGCTAGAATAATTACATATTTAGGTTCTAGGGTACTTTATAGACCCTGATCTGCTGAAATTCTGTGGAAAACGAGGTTTTTATCAAGGAAGGGGTGCCATGATCGCGCCTGAGGTTCATCCCGCTGTGGCGGCCTCCTTCATCCCTCTCTGGTGGGGTTTAGGCCGTTGTGGAGGGATTCAGTGGGGCAATGAGACCTTGCCACTCCAATTATAAATTCTTCTTTTTCCTTAGCCAGGTATTTACTAATTCCATGGAATCCTAACGTGTATCTTTCATAAATTTTGTAGGCTTGTCTACTATGGCTGGGATAAATGAGGAAAACTTGCCTTTTGTTCAATTTCCCGATGTTGCGAGTCAGGAGGGGCACCATGATCACTGGAATACTAAATTTCTATGCGAAAGGAGTTCTCATGACTTGCTGAGCCTGGAAGAGAAAGCGCCCACATTTTATGCCCGGCTGATGGAGTTCGGATGGGCTCCACTGATAAAGGGTCCTGACCCCCTGTTGCGGGCTCCACATGGGTGCGGGAGTTCTATGCCATCCTACCTATCATCCGCTAGGATGACCCTCATCCTATTATCCGCATCCGATGAGTAGACATCTCCCTGAACACTCCATTCATTAATGATGTGCTCGAAGCGCCAGAGGTTCCTAATACAGAGTTCGAGGCCAAGCTAAGAGAGATGGACTTAGGCTGGTAATTGAAGGATACACTGGTGGAGCCTGTGCGCCGGGACCGGGTCTACTGGGCTAATATTGAGGGCATCACCAGGACTCACTGGTCATCGGATGCTAAGCAGTGGCTACACTTGATTTCCAGGAGGATTCGCCTGTTGGGCAACGGCACCGACGTGACCTTCCCCGGGCTTTAGTAGTGGCATGTGCTTAATATTAATTTGTGTCATGTTTATCAGGACAAATTAAGGTCATGTTTCCCATCTTCAAACTTTTAATTTTAAATGTTATTCTCTCTAATTACTTACTTGTCATACTTTTAGTTCACATGTTCTTTAAAAAACTTAAGTCGTTCAATGGAGTAATTATTAACCTCTATTATGTTCGTTTTAAAATAAATATTGTTTTATCTCATTGGACAACGTAGGAGCATGCTACCTAACGTAATTCTATGATACCGTTTCTACAATCACATAAACTTAAATCCATTATTGAATCTTACTTAGTGGAATATTGTCTTGAAATAAAATCTCAATTTTAGCAACGTTTCATTAGATATCTTATGATTAGAATCTTCACGTTTATTAAGAAAAATAAATAAATGTAAGGTATAATGTACTAAGTTACTCCTATTTATTATTCATCCGTCTCATATTAGTTGTCCACCTTACTAAATCAAGACAACATTAAAAAAAAATTCTAAATTACCTTTGCAATTAATTCTTTTTGAAAGTGTTTATATTTGTTTGTAAAATTTCCAAGAAGTTCTTTAAGGGGTGAAGAAGTAAATTATCGTCTTATTTATGATTTTTCAAACATCACTTAAAATAAAATCAATTAATATGAAAAGGAGGGAGTAGATATCTTTTGACAATTGAACACTATTAAAAGTACGATTTTTTTAAATATAAGAGTATAATTGAAACCATTAGTTTTTTAATTTTAAATATATAAAGCGTACTTATCTTATTTTTCTTAATTAACGCACACTTATTTTGAAGCGAAGTGAAAACACCAGCACTTCATGGCTAATCAGAATTACCCCACTAATTGTGTTTTGTTTAACGTTTTAGTAGTATGACAACAGAAGTAGAAGAGCAAACTAAAGAAAAAAATCATAAATAGGAATTTAATGACAAAATTAGCAATATGTAATATGTGTTACATAGATGAATATACATGTGCATTTAGATAGTTTTATTATAAAGGAACATATAATACAGAAGAAGGTAAAGAAATAAGAAAATTTTCTACTTACTATGCACAATAATGTGCACGTACCATACTACTTAATTTATACCTATCTACTACTATTCCTACTTTACACATGTCTACTACTTATCTACAACCTTGTCTAACCTTTACACTTGTCACTTGCCCATACACTTGCCCATACTACATTGTTGACTAATTTATACACTTGTTTACATTGTCACGTTACTTTTCATGACTTTTTACATAGTTTTGTACACTTGTCTCCTTCTTGACTTTAACTGTGTGAATGAATTTATATTCTATTTCTTTGTAAGTATATATATTTTTATCATACTAAAGTTCTTTTTATTATTACTTTTTTGTTTTCATAATTTATTGTTAACTGTTTGTCTTCTAAATTATATGATTTTACTTGTTCTAACCATTTTATTCCTAAAGTAATATTTTTATCTCCTTGATATATTTTAAATTTTATTACTATGGGTATTCCTCCAATAATTATTTCTTTTTCTGTTATTTCTTCAGTATTTATTAATTCTTTTGGTAGTTCAGGGAATAACTATTCAGTAGTTATTATTTCATCTTATGTTACTAATTCTCTTGTAATATAGTTTTCTTCTTGTCCTGTATTTATTAATATTAAGTATTTTCGTTGTTTCATTATTCCCGTTATGTAGTAATGATATGGTTCTATTTCTTCTTGTGGAGTTTTATCTATTCTTTTGAGGTACTCATTTTTTATTATATTTGTGAGTTAATGATTTATTCCAATTCAAAGGAGCTAAGGAAAGCAGATATGGATGAAGTCCAAAGATTTTCCTTCTCTAAAACATGCTTTTATTAGTATTTCTGTTCCTCCTAAATGTACATATTTAATTGGATTTTTAGCCTTCAAAATACTAAAATAATAGAACTAGAAAAAGAGCTAGCAATATTAAAAGAAATGTATGAAATTAAACAAAAAGAAAAAGAACCTGAAATAAGAATTGATGAAATAAACGATGATGATCTAAACGAACAACATTCGGAAACAAGCGAAACATATACAGAACTTTTAGCAAACATAGATAATTCAAAGAATCTAGAAGTAAATACAGGAAACATAGACACGGATGAAAAACCTAGTACATCAGGAATAAAATATTCAAAAAACTTAAATACACAATATTATAATGTAAACTATGAACAATATGACAAAAATAAAGTTACATGGGATGAAAGATTAAATAAAAAATGGACACCTAAACAAATAACCGAACAACATAATTTCTTAGATCTAGATTGTGCGGCAGATATAAATAAAACAATCCAACTATGGATGAGATATATATCAAAACAATTAATAGATAACAAAATAGTAATAACAGAAACACCAGGATACATAGAAAGAACACTTATAGGAACAGTAAAATTATGGCTACAAAATTTATCAGACGAAAGTTTAAAAACTTTAAGAAGTAATAAAATATTTGACGGTGGATTAGCCACTACAACTATGAAAATATTATATAGAATTATACAACCCATAGAAAAAAGTATAATAAGTGCAGTAAAAGGTAACCTCATATACCAAAATTTTAATTCATAATAAGTGTTAACTACTTAGTAGCAATAAATGACAGAAATATAGATAAATCACTAGTATTATATTGGAAAATGTCAGGAATAGAATTAGCACCAGGAAGTAAAATATTTACAGCTAGATGTAAAAACTTATATGTTTTAACAACAAAACATAAAATAACAGCAAAAAATAAAATAAA
>JAJOOO010008830.1:0-35906 GCA_029582685.1 Solanum piurae
TTGTCCTAAATTGCTTTTACTTTATTAAGGATTCAGGTGTTGTCCTAAATTGCTTTTACTTTATTAAGGATTCAGGTGTTGTCCTAAATTGCTTTTACTTTATTAAGGATTCAGGTGTTGTCCTAAATTGCTTTTACTTTATTAAGGATTCAGGTGTTGTCCTAAATTGCTTTTACTTTATTAAGGATTCAGGTGTTGTCCTAAATTGCTTTTACTTTATTAAGGATTCAGGTGTTGTCCTAAATTGCTTTTACTTTATTAAGGATTCAGGTGTTGTCCTAAATTGCTTTTACTTTATTAAGGATTCAGGTGTTGTCCTAAATTGCTTTTACTTTATTAAGGATTCAGGTGTTGTCCTAAATTGCTTTTACTTTATTAAGGATTCAGGTGTTGTCCTAAATTGCTTTTACTTTATTAAGGATTCAGGTGTTGTCCTAAATTGCTTTTACTTTATTAAGGATTCAGGTGTTGTCCTAAATTGCTGTTTTTAAAGGACTTATTTCTTGTCCTAAATAGAACATCTTTACATTTTAGCACTATATAAACGGGATAGTGCTTAAAAATAATGTACAAGTTAAATATTAATTTAGAACAAGCAGTAAATTCTTAAAATTACTATAACCTCCCTGACCAAAATCTATTTATATAACCAATTATAATTATTAATTACATAGTAAAAGTTTGATGGCTGCTCAAATTTAGAGGAGGCTTGGATTAGCTTAAAATTGAAAACTCATTTTTAACTACCGGCCTTTAATTTTCAATCCTGACTAAGCCTGCAATTTAGAAAAACGTATATTGTTTTTATGCAGCGGTCAACTTGTGCGTATCTTAATTAATTTTATAGGATATTTGTTATCTTTCACCAACAACATGATATTAACTAACTCTTTCCATCAATATTAGGGACAATTAGGGAAAAAATAACCTATTATTTTTATCTTTAGTGTAATTTAAAATTGAGATATCTTAATTCTCAATCCACTTAGTTTATTGATCACTAGATGACACCAAAATTCTCAATCCACTCATTGATCATTTGACAATACGACATGCATGTAGCTAATCATATTTCTCTAAGGATAACATGCATGTAGCAAGTCCGGCACTAAAATGGACACGTTTTGAACCCTAAACACCCAAGGGACACTCTCTTAAAATACACACCAAAATGGACAGTTCGCTCATTTATGGGCGAACTATAACTACCATCTTTTAACACCGTCATCCCCGTTAACTCCATATCCATGCAAAATAATATTACACAAACTTTAAAATGAGCGAACTACAATTCTTTTTATTAATTCCTTACGTTAATCTATATTTCTTCCTCATATAAATTTTTATCTTTTTCTTCAACAATAAATATGCATTATTTACTCCACATTTTCTCATTCATCTTCTATTTTTTTTATACTTTATATTTTAATTTTTAAAATTTGATAGCTATGTCTCAACAATCAGAAAAGTCTATATATTCAATTGAACCAGATGTTTGTAGATGCAAAAAGTATTACAAAATGAAAACATTGAGGACTCCAAGAAATCCTGGTCATAAGTTTTGGAATTGTACGCATTCAAATTAAAGGTACAAAAAAAATTAAGTTGTTCACTTCAAAATATTTGGATATTCACTTGTTTTCTTGTTTTGTAATTTCAGGAAAATGATGGATGCGATTATTTTTTGTGGGAATAAAACATGCTCATAAGTCATAACAAAAAAAAAAAAAAAAAACGTAGTCGTTTTGTCTTATTTTAGTTGGTTCAATTTTTTTTAAAGAATATATCTCGTAATTGAACAAACTGCAACATATTTTTCAAAAAAATAAAATAAAATTGGAGTTCGCCCCATTACGTATGAACCCAAAAAAAGTTATAACAAAAAATGTGTCTTGGTCAATGAACTGCAATAATTTATTTTATTTTATTTAAATGGACTTCATCCAGACAAATCCCAATATATATATTTTTTAAAATGTGACATCTTTGTTATTTTTCATATATAGTGATGCTCTTAGATTTAACGAAAAATTCATACAAATAAATTTAAAAACAATACTAAATTAAAACTGCAATTGAGTAATATTGCTCTTAGAACTACAATTTTTCATTGGGTGATGAGTCATATTTGTCACCTTTTCCATTCAATTCAATTGTAAGTATTCAATATTTGAGAATTTTTGGAGTCAACAATACTAAGTGTCGTAGAAATAAATGGACATTGCTTCAGGTTGCATGGCACAACAATATAATTTATGTAGGGAAGCTAGTCATAAGAGGAATCATTGTCTCAGTCGACCTCAGTAGTTTCTTACTATTATTGTAAGCCAATAAATAATAAAATTTACTTTATGAAAACAATTCTCAAGTTTTTTTATATTTTTATTATTGAAAAAAGTCATGATTTTATGTATTAAAAAGACTTCACAATACACTTAAAATTGAGAAAGAAATAAAAAGAATTGTAGTTCGCCCATTTGTGGGCAAACAAACTACTTTTAAAGTTGACGTACGTAATATTATTTTGGATGAATTGAGAGTTAACGGGAATGATAGTGTTAAAGGATGGTAGTTATAGTTAGCCCATAATGGGTGAATTGTCCGTTTTATGTATGTTTTTAGAGAGGGTCCCTTTTGGTGTTTACAGTTCAAAAAGTGTTTATTTTGATGCCGAACTCTACCTGTAGCTAATCATATTTATAGTACAATTCAAAAAGTAACAACATTCAAACAAAGTCCAAATTAAATTATTATGGACGAACTTGAACACAATGTTTTGAGAGGCAAATGCGCGAGATGAGACGTTTTATGTAGAGTAAGGTTAGGTATAAACTTATTCCAATCACAACAACAAAAATTAGAGGTACAAAACAAGAGTACATAAATAGCTCTAATTATATTATAGAAGCTAAGTGACAAACATTTTGCTCGATATTTTGTACCTCCAATGCTTAATTAGACTAATTAGTATTAGTGAAGGTTCAGCTCCTTATGTATTATCAAGTACCTACAATTTCTTAGTAACCCTATAAAATATAGCAACCAAATATCAACTGTAACAATGCAATAGCCAGCCACAGTTATAAAATGTAAGAATCAAAATTAACCAGGTTTCAAAACAAGACACATTTAAGATTAATAACAATCTAAGAATTAAGAGGTGATGTAAATCTTTTTATCACTTTTGATTAATAGGAAAATTGAGGATTTGGACTATGGATAGATTGTTGAAGGAAAATTACTGAATTCTAGCTACGATTATTAATATTATAACAAAGTTGAAGGTATAGTTGAATCAAAGGGTGGAAAGAGGAGTATTTGCACAAAAAATAAAGAGTAATTGATGGTATTTTTCAGATAAAAAAGTAGGAGGGTGTTTGTGAGTTTTTTTTTTGGGAAGCATAGTCGTGACATGGCAAATCTATGCCTTCCTCTGTGATCAAATTGATGCCACAATTAATTTAGAATCCACCTAGCAAAGCAAAAACAAAATGCTACAGGAATAATGAACAATTTAAAGGGACTGATCTTAACATAGTATGTACAATGAACTGAAGAAGTAGTTCCTCCACCAATCTCCTTTTCTTGTGTCTACATCAACAATTTCATCTGGATCTATATAGTCATACAAAGAGAATATACATACACTACTCTCCACTGTCTTCTACAAGTTCCTCCAGCACTTTCTTCACTGTCAAAGAAGCCCATATCTTGTAATTAACTGGATTAACTGAATTGCATATAATTCCTCTGGGCCTACTACAATAAGATGTCAACAGGAATATGAGCATCCGAGTTAAGTTGGAGAGATATAGAGAGAGAATGAGAAAGACCAGAATAAACTAACCATTTAATCTGCCGAGTTCACGCAAACCTTCCCTCTCAAGAGTACTATCAACCACGTTCCTCACCACTTCCATTGCCCGGTTCTGATATACTGCAATTATTAAAATCACCCACAGCTGATGTGAGTTAAAATCACCCACAATTATTAGATTCCTAACTCTAAAAAATAAACACTAAAGATTTTTTGCCTAGAACTAGACTTTCTCTAAATCCCGTAAGTCGCACCCATCTTAGTCGAACAAACGAGTATCTAACAACAAAAAGAGATTCCTACCAAACACTTGACCTGATAAAAGACTAACTCATGTATGGATTCTTTGCTTCTATTGTATTATGATCTGACACTAAATTCATATTGATTTCGAGATCTGCAAATCTCTCTAATACAACTTTCTATCCCTGTCTTCTTTTATCACCTTCAATCACGTTTTCGCACATACTGACCAATGCATGTGGAGGTCTACATAGGAGATAGAAAGCCAGACTCTCATCTTATCATCTTTTTTTTGGTCAGATGTGATAATTCTAATCTTAATGACCTCATATGACTAAATATCCACGCTATTTTTCGGAAATTTATCTTGTGGATACACATGGATTTACATTACTCGCATTCACTTCCATATAACATCTTTGATCTCGCAGCCGTTGCATACAACTTGTGTTTCACTTTGTTAGGCGTTCACGTATAACATTAACTGTCTTAGCACTCCTCCATTTCCACAATCCTCTTTTAGCTTGTGTCACATCTTCATCAATCATATCATTCTCCTCAAATATGAGAGTAAATATTTCCACTCTCTACATTTTGGCACCACTATCTCATCTAGTCTCATTCGACTGATCTTATCTTAACTTGCAGTGAATAAAGTTCGTCTTATTTCTAGTTTTTATAGGTAGTTTGTTTTATTTCTAATTAACCTAAAAGGCTAAAACCAGAGTTCTTCTTCATAGTTCCAACTTCAGTTGACTTTCTCGCTAATTTCACCAATTAAGAGTATCATCTAAAATAATTTCTTTAGCTTATTCACAAGTGTAAAATAGTATATACAGATCCCCACAATAAACCACTTTTTCCGGATACAAATTTGTATCTCATCTCGTTATTTTCATACTAATATGACTCTTTTGTACAGTTCATTTGTGACATTTATATATTTTATCTGAATTTGTGTCTTCTAAATCCCCACCAAACCCTCATTCTCAACCTATAAATTTCAATCACTATTTTTAACAAAACAATAAACTCCATTACAGATCTAACAGGTATAAATCCAAATCAGTTCTGTCGCCCTTGTAAAATCTCAAATTTCATATACAATATAACAAAACAAAGAAGTAGGTTCCTCAGCTGACTAAACAAAAATGAATGTCCATTCATGAAACATCACAAATAATGTGCATCACAAAAATATAAAGTGTATTGTTCCTAATAGGCCAGTTTTGCATTAAAATACTAGACTTCAGCAACGTTTGGAAAATATTGTAAGAAGATTTATTTGCTCCTAAATCAAGAGACCATTCCCTCCAAATCTAAGGGTATATTTACAGTTATAAGGATATCAAATTGGGAAATATAGAGAATAAAATATCACCTGTTCGGTCAGCTTCCCGATCTTGTTCTCTGCATGCGGAAAAGATACTTTGTCAGAAGTGATAGACGCAAGGCAGAAAATTACCCCATTGATCCAAATAATCAGATGAAAAATCTCGAGCCACTCACAAGTTTATCTTTTATCCCACCTAATTAGAAACGCTTAGACTATTTTTTGGCAAGTGAAATATGAATGTAAGTAATATTTCTTTTTCTTTTTCTTTGGTGAGTGTAGGACAAGAAAACGTTGAGTAATAATGAGACAAGGAGATGCATATCATCATATCAGCTGAATCAGGAGGTGTGAGATTCTCCAGCCAAGGAAAATCCATAGATATATGTCCAGACTTACTGGTTTGATTGCGACCGATCAAGGTGAGGAAATAGCCCTTGTTGTACCAGATATTCCTAATAGGAAAAAGAATGATTGTCAAAAAAGTCAGAATAAGGATTTTTTTTTAAAAAATAAAAAAAGGAATGAAGGAAGAATATACCCAAAGAATTATGCACACATCATGCTCTATGTCCAGACACATATGAATAAAATCACTTTTTGTTGAAGATGAATAAAATGCAATCGTTTTTTCAAAAAAAAATTATGTCCAGGCACATATCAAAAGGATTCTCTTTACACCCTTGGTACCTCCAAATGGGCAAGATAATGACTTTTAAATTATAAAGATGAAAAATGTTCAATCCAGAATGTCTTATATTGTGCCCAGAAAACATGTTTGATGAATCAGTGACACTTACCAGTAATATGACAAAAAAACATACATCATGTTCAAGAGAAATAAATACACATATTAATATTCTAATATTTAATGAAATGACAATGTAAAACAGTTTCAATGAACAATAAAGTCTGTAGAAACATAAATAATAAAATCTGAAGTATATTTCTGTATTGAAATAATAAAATCTGAAGGACGGTGTCTATCATGTCATACTTGACACTAAAATCTGTAAAATTTATTTTTGATAAATTAACATCGTCAGAGCTTAGCTTATTTAGTTTAGTAAGGAAATGAATCTAAATAAGTAATTGCAAGGGTTGAAAGTAGTTCAAGGATGTCCAATAAGAGAAACGAATAACAAATAGACAAGATTGTTTTTGTTTGAATTTTTCTGTTGCTATTTTCCCTTTTGTTTTTTCATAGTAAATGTTTTTATTCTTTTTCCTTCTAGATGCCCAACATTAATATTTAGTGCCTTTTCAGTAATCAGTACGACCACTAGATGAGAATGGTTACACTAAGACTACATCTACATTTTCAACACATAGAGACACTACATTTATAAACTCAATTGATAAGCCTGTGACCTCTTGGTGTATCTTTGACAATCTCTCTAAAACAATCTGATTCAAGTTCTCACTAGATCAATCTGCAAAAGCTCAAGGCAAATATATAGGCTTCCAGAGATGTAATTCTTGTGTCGTGTTTCCTTTTCGCATTATCTCTTTCTTCACCAATTCTACTAAGCATATTTCTAATACTCCCTCTATTTCAATTTATTTGTCCTACTATCTTTCTTAGTCTATTTAAAAAATAATGTCTTTTTCCTTTTATGACAACTCTTTAATTCTAACTTTCCACATGTTCAAGACCACAAGATTAAAGGGTGCTATGGAATTCTACCTATCTTTAGTTTAAGACCACAAGATTCAAAAGTTTTCTTTACTTTCTACAACTTCATGCTAAATTGAAACGGAAGGAGTAGTACTTTTACCTTTTTAAGTTGTAATTTAACTTATTTACCTCTAGGTGTAAGTTTGCGACAAATCTACTAAGTGCCCATTTGGATGGACTTATTTTATGTATTTTTAAGCCAATATTTTTTAAGCACTTTTGTAGTATTTGGGTAAAACAAAAAAGTGCTTTTAAGTGGTGCATGCAGTGTGGCAAAAATAGTATGACTTTTGGCTTATAAGCTAAAAGACAAAAGCCAATCCAAACAAGTTCTAAGTTATCATTAACCTTTATGTATCAAAAAAAGAATGATACCCGATTTTCTAGATTTGCCACACTGCATGCACCACTTACACATTCTACAATTCCAACAAGCAAAACTTAAAGACAGCATGCAAAAATTCTTTACCTGCATCCTCTCAGAGGACGTCAACTGATGAATAAATTCAGGATTTGGCATCATATCCCCAGGATGAGAGTTGGGGTCGAGCCCCATAATCTAACCACCAAGATATAATCAAAAAATGAGAAGCTTGACAAGAAATTTTCCATCACAAACAAAAAACAAAAAACCACGAGAAAGAAGAATAAAACCTTAAACTCGCTGACTGTATGTAAACTTTAGTCCAAACAAATAAATAAATACCTGGTTCATGTGCTGCATTATCTGTGAGATGGCTGGGTACTCCATTAACTGATTTTCAGAAGAGGCGTCAGGCATGCCACCTAGCATTCGCTGCAAATCTGGTAAGTCATCCAAACCACCAAGAGGGGGTCCCCAAATATTCCTAGCAGCATTTGATGTGGGAGTGGTATTCATTTGGGCACCTCCAACTGCAAAATAGAGGAAAAAGACAATACCCTGCTTATCAAAAGTAGTTGAAGAAGGGGGAGGGGGAAGCAAGATAATGAATGCTACATACATAAGACATTAGCTTCTGATTAGCCAAAGGAACCTAATAATATTACATAATTAGATTCTTCACATTAAATAAAAAAAATAGTTTTTGATATAGATAAAAGTATAAAATTGTTTTTAATAAATCCTGACAAAATTATGCTAAGCTTTGAAATATTTTTACCAGAGAAAAACAAAGAAAAAAAGTAGCTACAGAGAACAGGTGTTCAAATGTTCAAGTTCTAAGCACAAATTGCATGAGTATGACGACTTCATGGCACCCTCAGCAGTGAAGATGCATGAAAGCATCTCCAGAACGACAAATAGGAAAGAGATAAAAAGTTTCTTTTAATATGCAAAAGACCCTGGTGAACAAGATAGGAGATGAAGTAACAAGGTTAAATCTAGCAGCAAATACAGTTAGAGCCACGAAATTGGTAGAAACTTACTGTCAGCTGATGCCCAAGAATTCGAAAGTGGGTTCCAGTTTGGAGCAGGAGGATTAGCAGTTGTGTCAGAACCAGTAGCTGGAGGGTTAGTTGACTGGTTTCTGCCTTGTTCCTGGGCTCCCAAAAGAGCCACGAACGGGTTTGTCCCTGAATCATTTCTTGTATCTCCAGCCATGGTTGTTGCAATCAGAAATGGCTCTTGGACATTCTCATACATGTGCCTTAGCATGTTAAATTCCTCAGGAGACGATTCAATGCTGCTCAATGCCCAGTCAATATTATTTATCATCTCATGCATGAGTTCAGGGTTACGTGCAGCCTCCAATGTCTGGAGAAATATAGCAGGGTCATTGAACACGTGTGCGAGCTCGGGATTAGGATTCATGAACTCTCGCATTTGAGGATTGTTCATGATCAAGTTGCAGATGATTTCTGGGTCATTCATTAGATTCTGAACTAGAGGCATATTCCATATCTCTCTCATCATGTTGGAGTTTTGAGTTAGCTGTTGCTGGACCTGCTCAAAATCTGCAAGTCCAGCTCCAAACAAACCACCTCTACTTCCAAGTCCAGAAAAGAGTGGAGCTCCACCGGCTCTGACAAACAGCCCCGTTGTAGTGGGAACAGAAACCCTGGGAGCATCCTGATTAGCATTTGGATTTACAACATTGGTTGCACTAGCAGAAGCAGCTGAGGAAAAACCTCGAACAAGATGAACTGTGTGGTCTGTCTCCAGACCTGCTTGCCACAAAAATTAAAATCAAATTGCTAAGATTCTTATTCTGACAGCCCGATAACATGCAACAAGAGAGCAGATAAAATAGAAGCTCCATGCATCTTGATAGTATAAGATTCCAAAGCTCAATCCAGAATGTTATGTGGTTATAAGTAACCAATCATGAATCAGATCAGCATAATTGGCATTAAGTAGCATCATGCTAAAGACAAGAGAATCCATTCTAAATCAAATGTACTTGGTAAAATGGAAACTGAACTGCAACAAAAATGCAGATTCCCTGCTATTGCAGATCCAGGTACACAGCTTCATACTCTAATAAAAAACCCCAAGAAACCCTAATACCACTACATCATTCCTCTATATTACTTTTTTCCACTTATTGACCTTTACCTATTTCTTATCCCAAGACAAAACATGCCAGATTAGGGAGTATATTGTAACAAATAAGCAAGACTTTAAATCTATTAGAATTAAAATTTAATCCTAATTCATTAACACATAACTAATCAATTATTTCCATCTATTCTGGAAAGAACACAAACACAGAGGTTAAATTTGCATACAGAGATTAAATTTGCACTTCTAAATCAAGAAAGTAAGGAATACCTTGTCAACGTAATCCTACCTACCAAAGATGGAGCAATGGGCTAACGTCAAGTATTGTATGTAGGAGTCGAATGTAGGCTTTCAAAAATTACTACTCCCTTCAATTGCAGGAACATCTCCTTCACAACAGTCAAAAAAGATACTTCTACATTCTAAGTGTCTCATCTTTAGCACATGTTTCCAGAATCCAGACATTCTCAACACCCGCTAATAGTTCCAATGAATTATTTTCGAAAACCAGATTCCCCTCCATTTCAGGAAACAACTTCTATATGCATTATTTCTTTTTCTTGTTAAAACAGTTTTCAATGCATTCTTTTCCACAATGAACAAATAATTCAAATTACTCCTCAGATCAGAAAAATGCATAAGCAAACAATCCCAAGCCAACCGAAGTCTCTGTCTTATCATAGCTCCCTACATTCAGTAGTTCAAGCCCAAAAAGAATTCTGAACTTTTTAAATATTTAACATGCACCTCTATATAACATACAAGTTAGCCAACATACAAATATTCTTTCAAATAATAATTAAAAAAAATTACAAACATATTCACCAAATAAAGAACAATGTTTACAACATTTATATTACAAACACTAACAAGTTCGTAATTGAGGTACATTTGATTGATTGATTGATCAGCAACATGGGTAATAAAAAGTACATTTAAGTAACACAAATAATTCAGCATTAGTAATAAAGCAAAAAAATGTAACAAAAATATTTAGATAAGAGTAATTAATTAATACCATAACTTTTTAGGGTTTGATCATCCTTTAAGATTCGGCCATTATAGATAACTCTCTGCTGCTCAGCAGGGATATCAGCCGATTGGGAAAGGATGGACTTGAATGATCCGACGGTGGAATCGAGGCTGACTTGAACAGATAATTTGGAATCGTTGACACATCGGATGTTGATGGTGACCGTTTCACCACCGCCGGCGATGTTGCCGGAATCATCTTTGACTGTTTTAGTAGTATCACCTCCGTCCATACTGAAATTCCGTCCCCTCAGCAACAAGGTAGAGAGGTATATGAAAAATGTGGATTGAATTGGTGAGAGTGAGAGTAGAAGAAATTGAAGAGGTAGCTTAGCTCAGTGGATTTCACACTTGACGGAAAGAGCAAGGAGAGTGAAGTAACTGAAATTAATTTTGGTGTTTATATAAGTAAGAACAAAAACATTATACTACTTCCACGTGTCCATTTCACATGTCATATATATTTATATTTTGTAGAGCTGTCAAAATGGGCTGGCCCAACCCAACCCAACTCAACCCTAACGAGCTAGAGAGTTAAATGGGTTGAGACGGGGTGATCCTTTTAATTAAAGAGCCGATAAAATAGCAGCCCAACCCAGACTTAAGCGAGCCACGGGTTGGCCCTTCAACCAAAAAACGAACAACATTTTCCTCTTAGAAAGGATACGAACGTTGATGTCCGATAGACACGACATCAATATATACATAAATTTATTCATGAATTACACATATTTCAGTGAATATTTACAAAACAAATACATAATAGCCAAGATGTATAACATTCATAAGATTCATCCGAACAAAAAAATATTGCATGATCATTATTTTCATAAACAAGACAATAAAGGAGAAGTGAAAAATTAGGCATAAAAATAAAAGTAAAAGAGGTCAAAGATTCATAGTTATAATGGAGTAATGAACTTGGACTAATAAGAAAATTTAGTGGGCTAATTGACCCTAAAATGTAAAAGATATGTAAAAAATATAGTCTTGATTTTATATTGATATTTTAAAATATTTATTGACAAAATCTTAACAAGTAAAACACTACTTAAAATATATATAATAAACATTTTTAAAATTCACAGCCCGCGGGCTGGCCTCTGAGGCTTGCGGGTTGGGCCTACGAGGCCAACAGGCCAAATGAGGTTGGGCTAAAAAGCTTCGTTCCTAAATGGGCTGAAAAAATTGAGCCCAGTCCCATTTAATTCAAGGGTTGGGTTGGGCCGACCTAGTGGGCCAAGTCCACTTTGACAGCTCTAATACTAGGTAATTTACCCACGTTTTGTGCGGGCATAAATAATCTTTCTAAGCTTTTGAGCAACCTTTTCAATAATTTATCTTTTACATAATTTATCATAATATATGTTTGATGATATAATTGTCTTGTAAAAACTAAGTGATGTTTTTATGTAGCGATTAAACATAAATTTTTTCTATTTTTTTGTACATGAAAAATATAGAATCTGCTAATTTTATGGTTAGAATAACTCCTTTGTGAAAAATATTTACGTAAAAGTTTTCGATAATCAATATTAGTTATAAAAAAGAAATTCATTATTCATTAAACTAATGCTCTGAAGGCCCTTATAGATGCTTCATCAATGCAACATTACGACTTTTTCAGAAATATGTATGTATAATTGTTGCATTATGAAAGTACAAGTAGATCAAAATGTTGGATTCTAGACTCATGTTAAAAGAAATATTCTCGAACATTAAAAAAATAAAAATGAGTCTAACCTAGATAACTCAAATGCACAGCAATGACTTGGGACATAAAGAACAACAAATCTGTGTTAATAGACATATCTTTTGTAGCTTAAGATATTACTTTTATTTAGAGCAGGTTTTGTTTCATATTCTTCAAATTAAGTTTGTCGAAAATAATCAGAACTCACACCAAAAGTATTTAGAAGAGCTGAATGAGAAGGAAAAAAAAGAAAAACATTAAAAGGATGAAAGCTTTGTCCAAGTGAGATCAAATACATATCAAACGAAAAATAATTAATACAATTTTAAGGAGACAACAAAACAGCGAGAAAAAATATACATTAAAGGGAGTAAACTATGAGATATCCAATAATGATAACAAATCATTATAACCAGAAAAGTTCTCATGTTTTGAATTAACATACCTCAAAAAATTGACCAACACTTCAATCAACTTTCAATCCTTAAAGTACTCATAATATCCACTGATAAAATTTAGTAAAAGTAGATAACAACAACATAAAAACAAGAAAAAATGGGAATGCAAAGTTATTAAATCTCAGAGAATTTTCTAAAGAACACAAAATCTCATCCTTGTATGTGAAGGAATGACGTTGATGAAGAAATTAGAGATTTGTAAGAGCTTTTATTATTGTACTTTCAACAATTTCAGTAGAGAAAACTTGATTGAATACTCAATTAACTTTTGTTATTTAATCCGTACTAACAAATACTTATAACAATAATTTTGCAAAAACATAAACAACAAAATTTAAAGAATGTACTCAAAAATAATAATTAATAATATAATCATAAATTAATTACTGTAAAAAACATATCAGGATTTGTATCAATAGAATGAAACATAATGAAAAAAATTGAGCCCACTGAATTCACAGTGTCCCCTTAAGAAAATCATTCCCCTCTAGTACCAGAGATTTAAAGGAATAGATCCTCTCAGAATAGAACGATTCTATTCACCAGTGTATTGATACAAAAACAATAGTGACAGTGAGTCATTCAACATGAGCAAAATACACAATTATTTAATTGTACATAAGAAGAAGAAGAAGTTCAAAATTTTTGTTGTTTTAAAATGAGAGGAAATTCCTCCATTTATAGACAACAAAAGGTAGTGTGAACAAATGCTTATTGTGTCTTATCGGAACGGTCACAACTCTTTGAAAAAGTTACAACCCTTCATAAAAATCACAACTTTTCATAAAAGTCACAACTTTTCATAAAAGGCGCAACTCTTCATAAAAGTCGCAACTTTTCATAAAAGTCACAACTTTTCATAAAAGTCACAACTTTTCATGAAAGGGGAATGCTAGGGTTCTCTTTTTATATATATATATATGATATTTATTATTTTTCTTTGAAATATTTGTGGGGCATTTTTTAACCCAAACGGCATTACAATCCATTCATAGTGTCCGTTAGGTGTGCTAAACGTTGTTAACGGAATGGATTCTTCTGCCAATTTTATCTGTCAAAATCCGTTTTTGCAGTCGAATTTTGAAAAATATGTTTTACCTTTGGCAAGGTTTATAAGATTATTTTTATTCGGGATAAAATATCCATCAAATATACAATTAATATATATATATATACATATATATATATATATATATATATATAAATATTAGCTTACTTTTTAAATTTATCTTTATTTATTTTTCAATTAATCTTAATTTAAGTATCGTTAAATCTCTTTATGACGGTTATTCGTTATGATGATATTTCTTTGTAACAGACTGATTTTCTTCAAAAAGTATTTTTTTATAATAACATTCTACCTATAACAACAATAAAATTCATAATAACCGTATATTCTTTGTAAAACCATAGGTTGGATTGATTTGATTTTTTATTAAAAATAATTAAACCTAATATGTCGATTTATTAAATTTATAAACCAAAATAAACTAAGATAAAATTTATTTTTTTATTTCAATTTCAATTAGTTCTTTCGATTTTCTTAAAATTACACAATGATTGAAAAAGAGATCAAATATATTTTCACTTTTACCTAGGTGATAGGTTTGGAACTTATAAATGTTAACTAAATGTGAAGTCCACTACTCGAGGCTAGAAGGGTGGAATATTTTCTACCTCTTTGCACAAAAAGAGATTGAGATAACGAAGTGGATGAGCCTTGATTTCCTCCAACTCCTTACTTAATGCCGCAATGGAGTCCTCACCAGTGGCGAAGCCACCTTACTATTAGGGGTTCATCCGAACCCCCTTCGGCGGAAAATTATATAATATATAACTACCAAAAATACGCTTATTGCCCATGGTTTTTTAGCCACGGTTGTGTAAATCGTGGTTAAATTAACATTAAAATAAAAAATTCCTACGTATTAAAAATTATCGCTAAAATATTGTGGTAAAATCACGCGGGTATAATCTCCCTCCCTTTTTTTCCTTTTCCCCCATTAATTTCAATATTTTATTTTTTATTAATCAAAAGGAAAAGAAAATAGGAGCAGCATGTCCCAAACTTACCCCAAATTCTCAGAAAATAGGAGCAGCACGTCTTCTCCAAAATCAAATCGCGGCAGCGGAAAATAGGGCATCACGTCTTCTCCTATTTGAGTGCAGGTAGAAACCTTGAGTCCAGGTACACAGATTCTTCAAACTTCAATTTTTTTTTGTTTATTTCAATTTTTTATTTACCCTAATGGAAGAGGTGACAAATCTATGGAGAAAAGATTAAATAAATCACAGTTTTTTCTCTCTGTTTTTCCTCACTTTGATGAGGTGAGTGATATGTATTTATATAGATTTATGTAGATTTGGAAAATGGTTTTGTTGAATTTGGAGAAAAGATTGTCTATTTTTCAGTTGATTTACTCTTTGAAGGGCTTCTGATTTTCTGTTTCTATTTAACTTTTATCTAATCAGATGAATTGTGCTTCACATATTTGTAAATTTGTGATAGGTTGCAAGATTCTAACTCGTTTTTAGCTCTTTTCACTGGAAAGTTTCCCACTTAAGTTTATATAAAACTTTGTTCTATTTTTGTTTGTTCGTATCTTAATCAGCTTCATTGCCACATGATTGACAAGAGTTGGATTGAGAGTCCAATTAAATCGAAAGAATTCTCGGATGGTGTAGTTCAATTTTTGGAATTTACCTTTTCAAATGTGTCTATTGATGGAAAAAATTTGTGTCCTTGTATTATATGTGGATTTTCTGCTATGCGCAATAGAGCTGAAGTGTTTAGTCATCTACTTCAAAGGAGGTTTCCAAAAAAGAGTACACATGTTGGCATATGCAAGGAGAAAAACATGCTTAATCCAGTGTAGAATTATTATCCTGATTATAAAATGAGTCGGCTAGACAATATCCTATGCATGATATGCTGAATGGTATTTTTGGTGTCTTTCACAATAATGAATTTCAAGATTCAGGTCCATCAGATCTACCAAATAATGACAATTCTAGAGGTTTTGAAGGTAGAAGTCAAGAAGAGAGAGAGAAAATTAAGAAGTTGTTGGAGGATGGAAATCAAGAACTTTATGATGGTTGTACAAAATATAGTAAGTTATCATTCATTGTTCGTTTTTATCATATTAAGGTCTTATGTGGTGCAACAGAGAAAACATTTTCAATGATTCTTGATCTTTTAAAAGATGTGTTTCCCCGTGCGAAACAACCATCATCATTTTATGAGTCAAAAAAGATGATTAAGAAGTTAGGTTTGGGCTACGATAAGATTGATGCATGTCCGAATCATTGTATGTTATATATTGGGGATCATCAGAGGATGAGAGTCGAGATAAATGCAAGATCTGTAATACTTTCAGGTATATGTAAAACGAAAATGATATTGGTGCAAATGTTGTAATTGATGACCAACATAGAAAGAAACCAACATTTATTTTGCCAAATTAGCTACATGTTTGTTTTTTTAATTCTCTATCATTTTTTGTTATTACTTATTTATCGACAATCAAACTAACATTTATTTTGCCAAATTAGTAGATCTATACAAGAGTTCATATTTTCAGCTTCTTCTTCAAACTTCTCAAGTTTTATTAGTATTTCTTGTGTTTAATGTTGTTTGCTTGTTACAATAATAGATACTTCGACTGGAGAAGTTACAACTCAGAAGATGCAACCAGATCGAGTTTGAAACTTGGAAAAAAATCATGGTGGAACTCAACGGAGATGAACAAGGAAGTGATAATGGTTCAAAGTTGCTTGTGAGATTTCTTGGCAAACTTTCTCAAAAGTCGATATTTTGTCCCATATCAGTTCAGAGATGGGATAGGATGCCAGAGGCAAAAATACGCCTTCAGTGGCAGCTTATTGAGGTAATTATTCTTTCAAGTTCAATTAATGTATTTTTTTTCATTAGATACTGAATTTATGAATATAAAATATTTGAAGGAGAATTTCGAGTTTGATTATGCTGTTAGAATTAAATGGGTGATGCATTCTTTACGCGATAGATGGAGGGCCTATAAATATAAGTTAAGATGTGACCACTTCTATCCAAACAAACGTAAGGAAGAGATACTTGCTAATCGTCCCGCAAACGTGGATTCTAATAATTGGACTATTTTTGTTCATCACTATAAAGAAGATAAGATGAAGGTAATCGTTCTTCATAATTTTTGAGCTTTTAGCTTCACTTAATACCATTTGTTGTTAACATTCTTTTTATATTTTCCAAGTTTTTTGTGTTTGTTCATTTTTTGAGTTCATAAAGGTCTGGTTCATATGCTAAGTATATTGATGTTTTGATAAATGATGGGTGTGGTATTGAAGGAAGGGAAATTATTCTCTTAATTAGAAGATTGCATGTATTGAAGAGGAGTCTGGGTACTCTCTCTTTTTTTCTTTAGAGAGAAGGACTCTAACTCGCTCAAAACGATCAAAAATTAAAATGGAATAAATTAAAGTGGCATTATGGTAGTTGAATTCACGTAAAATACTTGCTCCTTAGTACTTGAAGTAGCTCTTATTTTTTGGTCAAATTTGAATGAAGTTGCTGTCATATTTTGAGTAAAATAATTTCATCTTTTTTAGCCAATTGTTTCTACATTTGAGCTCAAACTCTTGTTGCATTTTAGCAGATTTGAGCTAAGTTGCTGCTATAATTTTTGGCCAAACTATGACATCTCCTTGAGATAACTAATGCTATATGTTTGGTAAAAATTTATTGCCTTAATTACTCTTTAATAGCTATTCAAATTGTTATTGCAATCTATCGCTACTTTAACGTACAAATTTGATACTTTGAGTCTATATATATGAAATCAATATTTGATTATTGCAGATACAAAGTGCACAAAATACGAGGAATAGAACAAAACTTAAAGTCTCGCATGCCGGTGGTAGCAAAAGCAATGCAAAGAGAGGTCGTCAAATGGTAAGTTTCTTTACATTGAAGTTTATTTAAGAACCACGTTATTATACAAAATAAAATGTATTGCTTGTTTACTTATTTTTATCTGTACTTGATTAATGATAGGAACAAAAATTTGGAAGGCCTGTGTGCCGAAGTGAAGTTGTATTGTCAACTTTATTGAAAAAGAATGGTAATTATGTGAATGAAGAGGGGAAGATTTTAGATGTAAGTTTCAAATACTCGCCTATTTTTGTGACAGACTTGGTATAGAAATGATATCTTTGTGTTATGTTTTGATTGTACTTTTTTTTAATCTTCATGAGTTATGTAACTTTTCCTACACATAGTTCAACTCCTATCTAGAGATGCTAAACACAATAGTTTCCTGGAAATATACAGAATCATCTAGTTCCTTCTTCTTTTTTTAAAAAAATGATCTGGCTACATGAGCCATTTTATTTATTTAACAAAGTTTGTAAAATAAAAACAATTTGAACAGTCCAAAATGACCGATCAAAATCCAAAAAAGAAAGAAGTATAAACAGAGAAAAAAATGCATTTGGTGAAACTTCCAAAAATGGAAATCTTTGTCTTCTTTGCTCAACATTTCTGCTCCGTCTCCATCGTCGTCATGGAAGCTGGTAAGTAGCTTCACTTTCTTCTCATCATCTTTTATCTTATCTTCCACTTTTAGATCTGAATTCCATAGTTGAGAGTTGTAGTAGGTAATTATTCCCAAAAAAAATCTCTAGACTGAAATTTCTCCCTTGTGCCTGTAGTTTCGGTGTCACTTAAGCTAGAGCTACAATGATTCTTTTCCAGCACTACATCTATGTTGATTTGATGTTGTCAACCTCGAAAAAGATCTGTGAATTTTTGTATGCTTTCTATATCTCTAGCTTTCTGTATTCCTTGTGTTGCCAAAATATTAAGCATGTGATGTCGATCCCCATAAATTAAATGCCATTTTGAGCCACAGCCACATATAATCAATTGAGCAATCTGTTTTGCATCTGTGAGTCTTGCTTAGAAAAATCATACTAGTTATATTCTTTCAGCATTAATGATAAACGTTTCCTGTTTTTTCTTGTGGATGTTGTGCTTTAATTCTTTGGTGTGAATCCTTAATGTAGCAAATTGTTGTTTGTTCATATTTAGAATCTTCTTAGCAAGTGTAGGAAGATCTGTAAATTTAGAAAAAAGAGAACCCATTTTCATGCTCAAACACAAAGTTTGCAAAAAAGTTTGCTAAACAATTTCCATCTCAGAATCATCTAGTTTCATTGTCACCCACCCCTAAATAAATTTTCACCACTTAAATGTTTTTATTGATTCTAATAAGTGCAAGACAGTAGATGCATTAGTTTTGCAATACTTGCTAATAAGTTGATTAACAATTCATTATTAGCAATGTTGGTATTCCTCTCTCATATCTTCTATTTTATTTGTAGGATAAAATATTAGAGAAACTACCTGAAGATCAAGAGCATGCTGCTACATTAGGTGTTCCATTGAAGATATTGGCCCATCGTTTTATTTAAAAATAATATACTGGTTTTAAGAGTCGCCACTTAATTTTTAAAGTAAAATTAAGAAAACTATTTTTTCCAAAAGATCAAAACAGAAATCTAATGAAAATATTTAAAGAGGGTTCGGAGTTCATATTAGCATTTCGAGAAGGGTTTGAAAGCAATCGAAATACCCGCTAACACGCGGTTATCCGGTAATTGACTATTTGGCTAATATTGTAAGAAATATGAATACTTGACTAAGTTGTAAAAATAACAGTTTAAAATATGAATTTATTATTTTTTTAAGGGGGGGGGGGAGATGAAAAATCTTACAAAGTAACTAATTTAAAAGTTTTTTTTTTTAGAAGTAATGTAAATTTGAATTCGCTATCCTTTGGGAAAGTGAATAGTGTCAACCTTACTAACCGAACAAACAAGCATGCGATAAATGATAAGTAAACAAATAAGAATATAAGTGATAAACAATAGGACCAAGTCTAGTTTGTCCGTCGTGTCAGTACTTGGGCCTAATTTTATTTTGGGCCTTTGACCCACTTTGCACCTGTCCTAAACTATTTAGAATTAACTTTTTCTTGGGTCTTAGGCCCAATCTTCCATCTGTCCTAAACTAACAGAATAGTAACCAAATAACAAAATACAATTTGCTTGAATTTGGGGCTTTTGGCCCCTTTTTGCTGCAATTATACAGTGTATCGACGAATGTATATCACTGTATATTGATGCATATCGCGCGTATATACTGTTGTATATCATGTATACAACCTCTTCTTTCTGCTCCGAAATATGTACATTAACTCTAGGGACATGTTCTTCGATTCCATTGGCTGGTTGACTAGATGGAAGATGAATTGGCCTTCATGGCCCATTAGAAGATGCGAGGAGAGGAGATCGAGTCCAAAAGAGACTCGGAGCGGATTTCACATGCAGGGGGCTGTTTGATGATTGTTGACATTTATGCTCTGAAATTGAGGGAATATTTGAGAGTTATTTGCGTTTTAGTTTTGAAGAAGAGGAAAAACTTGAGGGTTGGGATTCAGGCTTTGAAGAGGAGGATGTGCTTGGTATGACGTGTTGGTCTGATGAAGATTTGGGGTAGTTAAGTTGAAAGTTGAGGGATTTTGAGCAAGGTTGGAGGGTGGGTTATTCTGGACATGTTCTGAGTTTGAATTTAAAGGAGGAAAATGGAGTGAAAGATTTCCATCGCCTAGAGTGGTGACATCGACAATCGCAATTGACAAATCTTGCTTTTTCTGGAGCTCAACCCTCAATTCAGCAATTTGTTGCATCAACTGTGCAATTAACTCATTTTGTTCAACGACAGGATGCTGAACTATAGCAACTTCAGTCAGGCCAATATTCTCACTATTCAGGGTCATTTTTCTTTTTCCTTCAACAAATTTTGATTGGGGAAGGAATCTTTGAGAACTTTGAATATTAAACCAATTTCTCAACACAAATCAGTTTTGAGTACCTGACAAAGAAATTAACTCAAAAAGAAAATGTATTAGTTTGTGTAGATACTAGGCAATACAAGATATCACACAAAGTGTAATAAGCACACAAGAGTTGCTTCATTTGAAGATAAATTAGCCCACAAATATATGAGATGACTAAATAGATAGAAATTTGTGTATTTAACTTTGGAATTAGTGAATCAGGAACGTTGACTTGCATTGAGTCAAAATCCTTTTGTATCTTTCATCGTAGTACTTCTGATTTTCGATTGAAATGCAACTCTAGTTTCCTTGCAAGAGTTGGAAATGATAGAATTTCTCAAAAAAAAAGGATCGAGCCTTGAAAGGTTGCCTATGTATTTCACGGAGCAGAATTCTGGTCCTATGTAGTTCAGATCTTGAATATTTTTTCAATTTGAGATAAAGAGCTAACCTTTTTTTTTTCTGAAATAAGAAAGTAAGATGTGAAAAAAATGAAGTTCAAATTTTGTTGAGAAACTAAAGAATCGAAAAGTATTTGGACGCACTTTCGACACTGACTTGGTATCTGTGCTTAGGGGTTCTAAAAACCATTTGTAGAGGAGTGAACTAGAATATCTCCAAATAAAGCATCATATTTACACAAATAGTTATAACACATAGACAAATATTGCGCATTTTAATCATATATGTGACCCTTTTATGCCAAGGGTAGGCCTAACGATTTAAAAGATGTATACGTCATTTGAAACAAGTCATTGCCCCCAAAACCAAAATTTATACAATCTTCGTAAGTAAACTGAACGAGGATACATATTAGAGAAATGGGATACAACTAATCAGTCCCACACAGGGGTACCATCCTAGGCTATGCCTCCATGGAAAGTCCTTCGTTGTTGATTTCTTCTCGACATCTCTGGATGTCCGTCACTTTTGGGAAGTAACTTGTAAAGATATTTCTTCAATTAGAATAAGCTATAACATACTCTTTACCCTAGGGAACAATGATTTTTCAAACAACGTATACGTCTTTCAAATTTAAACACATAAGTATGATCTCTCATTTAGACCGATATGTCGCTTTAGACTGAAGGTAGTCTCTCTAATGGGCCCAACATGTCTTGGGTGTTGGGTCATTTTAGATCAATGCGCTAAAAGGGATTTGATTTCGCTCTATGCTAGTTGACTAAGAGTTGGTTTTTGAAAGATCGGGAACCCGAGTTGGACAAACTACGGGGTGAAGTATAATAAACAACGTTGAATGACCACAAGCCAACTATTCGTTTATCACTTCAAAAGAATTCAAAGGTGTTTTTCTGAAGGACAACCGTGGAAAGCCACGTAACCGCCTTTTTTTCTAATGTAAATTATTTGCCATTTGGCGGAATCGATGCCATGAAATGCCACAATTTATAATTTACAAGAATTGAAACAAGTAAGCAATTAAACAAATAGTCAAATAAGTTAATTTTAAGGTTAAAACTCATTCATTTCCCCAGTAAAGTCTCCATTCTGTTTTATTAATATATTGGTTTTAAGAGTCGTCACTTAATTTTTAAAGTAAAATTAAGAAAACTATTCTCAGAATCATCCAGTTTCATTGCCACCAACCCCTAAATAAATTTTCACCACTTAAATATTTTTATTGATTCTAATAAGTGCAAGACAGAAAATGCTTTAGTTTTGCATTACTTGCTAATGAGTTGATTAACAATTCATTATTAGCAATGTTGGTATTCCTCTCTCATGTCTTTTATTTCATTTGTAAGATAAAATATTGGAGCATCTAACTGAAGATCAAGAACATGCTGCTACTTTAGGTGTTCCATTGAAGATATTGGCCCATCGTTTTATTTAAAAATAATATACTGGTTTTAAGAGTCGCCACTTAAATTTTAATGTAAAATTAAGAAAACTATTTTTTCCAAAAGATCAAAAGAGAAATCTAATGAAAATATTTAACGAGGTTCGGAGTTCATATTAGTATTTCGGGAAGGGTTTGAAAGCAATCGAAATACCCACTAACACGCGGTTATCCGGTAATTTACTATTTGACTAATATTTTAAGAAATATGAATACTTCACTAAGTTGTAAATATAACAGTTTAAAACTTGATTTTTTTAAGGGGGAGGGAGTTGACAAATCTTACAAAGTAACTAATTTAAAAGTTTTTTATTTTTTAGAAGTAATGTAAATTTGGATTGGCTATCCTTTGGTAAAGTAAATGGTGTCAAACTTAAAACTAACCAAGCAAACAAGCATGCGATAATGATAAGTAAACAAATAAGAATATAAGTGATAAAGAATAGGCCCAAGTCTAGTTTTCTGTCCGTCTGTGCCAGTATTTGGGCCTTTGACGCACTTTGAACATATCCTCAACTATTTAGAATTGACTTTTTCTAGGGACTTAGGCCCAATCTTCCATATGTCCTAAACTAACAGAATAGTAACCAAATAAAATGTGGGCCTTCGGCCAAAATAACAAAATACATTTTGCTGGAATTTGGGGCTTTTGTCCCCTTATTACTGCATTTATACAGTGTATCGACGAATATATATCACTGTATATTGATGCATATCGCACGTATATATTGTTGTATATCTTGTATACAACCTCTTCTTTCTGCTCCGAAACATGTACATTAACTCCGGGGACCTGTTCTTCTATTCCATTGGCTAGTTGACTCGATGGAAGATGAATTGGCCTTCATGGTACATTAGACGATGCGAGGAGAGGAGATCGAGTCCAAAAGAGACTCGGAGCAGATTTCACATGCAACATAAATAAATAAAACACATAAGTAACGACTAATTGAATTTAATATCAAGATATGCCAAGACGTAAACATGTACTACTGTTGTAATTTTAATACAAAATCAAGATATAGATATAGATCACTACTAGCATTTATCTTTGCACCAATGATTACATAAACTAAGAAAAGAGCCATGGCATGTTAGGCAGTAGATACACTAAGTCAAAAAAAATGTTTAAAGAGAAATCAAAAGAAGCATTAGATCATCATACAAAAAGAGAATTAAGGTCAAATGAACTGATATTTTGTATCCAACTAGATGACAAGATTATAACTTTTGTTTTTAGACCGACGTGATGTGCTAACCAAAACAGAGTGTAGCCAACATGACCAACTTAATGACAACTCCAAATAAGTGTAGCAAATTTAGCGACATAATACAGAAAAACTGGAGGCAAATCAATCAGAAAAGGAAGAATAGAAAGCTATTTCGAAAACAAGAGGTAGTCATTTATTTAATTAGCAAAAAAAACTAAACTCGACATGAACCAAACAAAAACTACCTACCATTGATACTGAATACAAACTAAACAAATTAGAATAAGAACTTACCTCACAATCAAAGTTCGAACAGAATTCGACTAGATTAAAATCAAAAGGAACATGTTCATGACACTCACAAGCTATTCAAGATAAAGCATAATAAACTAGCAAACTTGAACATAGAAACGAGCAGATGACAAACTCAGACCGATAACCATATGTTGAAACTAGATCGAGATATCCTTTAAGAATAGATAAATAACAAGTGAAGTCATCAAAACTCGATCCCGAACAGTAGCATTGAAACAAAAACAAAGCTTTTATAATCTTACAAACATCGATTCAAAATAGAAGAAATTTAGAAGTTACTATAGAGGAAACGTTACCTTTTTCCGGGCAGCGAACGGGAATGGGAGAGCTTGAGAGCGATTCCACCACTCCAAGAAAGATTCCGGCAGAAAAATCAATTTACAAACCAGTAGACTCAGAAACTTTATCTATAAGGATATTATCTTCCTAAATTTTCTTTTTTGCCTACCTATGTTCTGTAACTTTTCCTGCTTTCTTTCTCTCACTGTTTCTTTTATGTATTGTTTCTTTTTATGAAGCCAAAACTAAGAAATCACCAACCCCCTAAATATAGAAGATGGGATCTTTTATATAGGGGAGATGAGGGTTCGAAAAAGGGGGGAAAACGGGAGGGATTTGGGATGAATTTTGAAATTCAAAATTCGAATCCCTTGAGGATAAGATTGAAGCCGTCAATAGTACCGATCACCAATGGAATTTTGAGGAGAGTCGTCCGATTTTCTGAGCAAAGGACGATTGAGGCGCAAGATCGAAACGCATGTCTTGCTCGAATATTCTTGTACGAACGATAAGGGAGAGAGGAGAGGGATGCTGGCTGGGCTACTTTCTGGACTCGGGTCGCGATTCATTGTTGAACTGGAATGATTTTTTGGGTTTGCGTTCTGCTGGTCACGCAAGGAAGAAGAAAGACGCGCAGGGGTGAAGTTATTGTTGCTGTACGAGTTGGGTTTCTTTTTTGTATTGTTGTTGAATGTATCGTATTGTTGTTGGGTATGGGCTGTTGTTCAGTTTTGAAGGATGGGTCTTTTGGTATTGTAATTGGTGGGCCTGGGTTGGTTGAGAAAGAGTTGGGCTGAAGAATTGATTCAAAATTGGGGGCAGAATGGGGCTACAATTGCAACTGAAAAGATAGACCAAATGGATTGCAAACTTGGTCATATGAATTAAGAGTTTTAACCAAAATTGAATTTAGTCGTGAATTCGGCTAAATATTAAATAAGGCGGATTGATATAAATTAATTAATGAGTTTCTTAATCTTAACAAAATAAAATAATTAATTTAATTATAAACTAATTATTTCAAAAAATATATAAACTATTATATAACTAAACTAATTAACCAAATATTTAAGTAAAACTAAAATCTTTTTTAGACGATTTTCGAATATTCATAAAATGTACTAATTATATATGTAATTATATAAAACATATATATTATTTAAAATTATAAAAAGTAACAAATCTATTTAAAATACCTTGCAAACTATATTATTTTATTTTATTTTGAACTTTTATAAAAACTAATTATTTTAAATCGTTTGTAATTGAAGAAGCTCGATGATTAATTTATAATGTGGAGGTTCAAAATTGGGTGTCAACAACTGTCCCTCGTTTGTCTTGGATTGATGAAAGAAATCCGAGTAAAATGAAATTGACAAATCCAATTTTTACCGACACATCTTCATTCTTTAGAAAAGAGTTTTTGGTACGGACTTTAGGAATTATGGCCGAACCCCGGTATCGAGTTTCCTACATATCTCAGGTATACAGAATTTTGGTCACTTGTAGTTCGATACACTTTATTTGATGCACGATTTTGAAAGATCTCAAAAGTTATCCCGATATTGAATTATGAAGATATAGGAATGCTCGAGAATAAGATTTGAGAGCGAATGTTGGAGTACAACTGAGTTTTCAACATTGGTCCCGCCTACAGATCCCCGGGAATCAGGATGCTTGTAGTTCGACTCGATCGGTTGAAAAGAAAATCTCTTATGCTAAGATAACCTTCTGTTGGGAAGAGTGACAAAATAAGTCGAGTATGAAAAAGAGGCTTGCAACCTCTTATCCATGAATGTGGTGCACTTCACACCCATAAGTAAGAACTTACACGAACATAACTTTCAAAGATCTTGGTGCATTGTCACTTGGATTGGAAAGTTGTCTCCGGTGAAAACCAAAATTTTTCGGATGCGAAATTGAAACTAATAAATCCAAAGAAAAACCCACATGTCTTCTGATAGGGGTGTGGTTTGATTGTGGTAGAAGTAGATCCTCAGGTCGTGTCCTAAGAGTTTGATACTCATCTTCGAACTATGTCCCAGTTCGCAGCTAAGAAAAATTTCCACGTTGTGCTGCATCCTTGTTGAAGTCGTCCGCACCTGTGGTTTGATTTGAGAGTTCATCATCTTAGATGCTCTCGACAAAGACTGAAATAAACGTGTTAGTAGAAACTGTAATTGGAAACGTGGTAGCATCTCTTACGATATTTTTCAGTTATCTTCTTGCATATTTCTGTGGATACACCATTGTCTTGGTGTTCTAAAATTACTATTGCTTTGAGAAATGTCATATAGATATGTTTAGTATATGTCTGCATCCTCAAAGTAAATAATTAGTAGACATAGTACCGCTTTAGCTAGCGGCTTGAGTAGAAAAAAAAAAAAAATATCATTCATATAACAAATGAGTATATCTTAATGGATAAGCATAAACATCTTTTTCAACTATATGAGAAAATAAAAAAGTATTGAGAGTAAAAGATAATGGATACCGCTTTTGAACACCATATGTCCATTACAACTCATGATTTGCTGAGGATTTGGAGATGTCATTGTCTAATTTTTGCATGGAAAACTTTGATTATATATGCAACAAGCCAGATGACTTGATAATGATCCAACTGTAATAAGGTGGATGACTCGATAATATTTCAACTGTAACGAGGTGGATGCTCGATAGTATTTCAACTGTAACTAGATGGAGGCTCAATAATATTCCAACTGTAACGAGGTGGATGCTCAATAATATTCCAACTGTAACGAGGTGGATGCTCGATAGTATTCCAACTGTAACGAGGTGGATACTCAATAATATTCCAACTATAATGAGGTAGAGGCTCGATACTATTCCAACTGTAACGAGGTGGATAGCTCGATAATATTCCAACTGTAACGAGGAGGAGACTCAATAATATTTCAACTGTAACAAGGTGGATGACTCGATAATATTCCAACTGTAACGGGGTGGAGGCTCGATAATATTCAAAATGCAACGAGGTGGATGACTCGATAATATTCCAACTATAACGAGGTGGATGCTTGATAATATTCCAACTGTAACGAGGTGGAGGCTCGATACTATTCCAACTGTAACGAGGTGGATGACTCAATATCATTCCAACGGTAACGAGGTGGAGGCTCGATAATATTCCAACTGTAACAAAGTGGATGCTCAATAATATTCCAACTGTAACGAAGTTGATGACTCAATAATATTCCAACTGTAATGAGGTGGATGACTTGATAATATTCCAACTGTAACAAGGTGGATGCTCGATAATATTCCATCATAGTTCAAAATAGGAATCTGAAATAGACAAAGAAGTATACGAACCACTTATGGGGTGGATCGCCCAACAAAACTATATACTAAAGTCTTTGATAAGCCAAACAAAAAACATAATCCACTTATGGGGTGGATGCCCAACAAACATTGAAATCTTGACCTCGACATTGTCAAGAAACACGTATGCCTAAATTGCTACGCGACAATCATACTAAAAAAACATTATATCGACGTATATGCACGTCATGACTATGACTTTCTCTTTAAACTACAGAATTATTAAGGTGAGTGAATGACTTAATTCATTCACACGAAGATTAAAGTCAATTATGCTTTCCTTGACAAACTCAACAAAATTTGAGTTTGTTGCTGACATCTTCAATCGTTGTCGAAACTTGTAACGTTTCGATAACTTCGACTGTCATGAGGATATTGCGATCTCCAATATCTTTTCTGATGTGATGGACTTGGTAATTTTTCCTTGCAACATTTCTAAGATAGTGTCACTTTTGATCATCTTCAGATTTGATGTCGATGTCACATATAAACCTGACTTTACCAATACTATCACCTGCAAAGTTTGACACCAAACATTAGTATCGACGATGAAGTGAAGAATATAAGTAAAGATAAAGCGCTTGATTAATTCATTTGGCTTATCAAGATTAGGGTATGATGAGCCTAATGGTGATTTTGATCGTAATTCGTCACTAGCGATCCTCCAACACATTGTTTCTTAAGAGTTTGAAAGAATCTATTAGCGTTTGTCTTCAATATTCCTGCAAAAAATAAAAAGTTGTTTATAAATCACTTGAGGCAACATAATGAAATGAAGATAAAATGAGATGAAAAATTTTCTAAGTTCTGTTGATGAAGCCACGATGGGTATAAATGACGCCTTTTTCTACGCTTGACAGATTTGACATTGCCATTTTTGTGACTTCGTTGATCTCTTTAGCATCTAATAAGTTATCATTCGGGGAGGCTTAATCAATATTGATTAAATTGTTGTTGATCATGTTTTGAATTTTGTGCTTGAGGGTTGAACAATTCTTTCTGTCGTGTCCAACAACTCCTGAATGATAAGCACATCTGTGGTCAGCCCTGTAAAAATTTCCCAAAGGATTGGCCGGTCTTCCTTCTATAGGATGGAGCATACCCATTGCTTTCAAATTTTCATAAAGTTGAGTTTGAGATTCCCTTAGTGGTGTAAAAACTTTAGGAGCTTTCCTAAAGTTTGGACGAGGGAATCAATTCTGATTGATATTGTGGTGTTGATAATTCCTTTGTGGAGCAGACCGCATGTGGGTAGCCGTGACCATAGATACCTCTTCTTCTCTTCCTTTTGACATATTCATATCACTGATTCAGGTAGCTTTGTCATTAGTTTGCAATGCAATAAGGTTTGTGACCTTTCCAGTCTTGAAACCATCTTCCAAAGCTTCTCCCACCTTGACGATCTCAACAAATTTTTGTCCCATCATGCACAAGATTCTTTCATAGTACTCAGGCTTTTGAGTTCGAATAAACATTTCGGTGATTTCACGTTCAGACATAGGAGGTTGAACTCTTGCAGCCTCTTTTCTCCAACGAAGAGCGTACTCTCGATAGTTTTCTATAGACTTCTGATTGATTCTATCCAAATAGTAGCGATCAAGGGCACCTTCTATGTTATGTCCAAATCTTTCATTGAAATCCTTTGCAAGTGCATTCCAACTCGTCCATTGTTTTAATTCTTGCGATGTAAACCACTCTAGAGCTTCTCCATTTAGACTTTGACTGAAGAGGCGCATCAACAATGCTTCTTTTTTGCCAAATCCCACGATTTGATCACCATAAAATTTCAAATGTGCTATAGGATTTTAAGTTCCATTAAAAGTGACGAATTTTGGCACTTTGAACTCTTCTGGAAGGTCCAAATCCGGATGAATGCATAAATTTTCGTAGTTCAGCCCCACCTCTTTCGAAGAGTAATCGCGTTCTTTTATCACTTTCGCAATCTCTTACTTCATGATCTACTTAGTCTTTTCCTATTTAGCCCTCCATTTCTTCTCTTTCTCTTCGTAGTAGTCAAGTTCAGAATAGGCAGTATGGTGAAGGTGTGGTTCGATGTGGCCTGGAATATCAAAAGTTACGTTTGGAGGTAGGGGTTGAGCGTTTGGTGGATTTTGAGTGCCTTTTATAGGGGTCTGGTACATGAAAAGGGATGTTTGATGATTGGTGACATTTATGCTCTGAAATTGAGGGAATATTTGAGAGTTATTTGCGTTTTAGTTTTGAAGAAGAGGAAAAACTTGAGGGTTGGGATTCAGGCTTTGAAGAAGAGGCGGTGTTTGGTATGAAGTGTTGGTCTGATGAAGATTCGGGGTAGTTAAGTTGAAAGTTGAGGGATTTTGAGCCGGGTTGGAGGGTGGGTTATTCTGGACATGTTCTGAGTTTGAATTTAAAGGAGGAAAATGGAGTGAAAGCCTTCCATCGCCTAGAGTGGTGACATCGACAATCGGAATTGACAAATCTTGCTTTTTCTGGAGCTCAACCCTCAATTCAGCAATTTGTTGCATCAGCTGTGCAATTAACTCATTTTGTTCAACGGCAGGATGCTGAACTATAGCAACTTCAGTCAGGCCAATATTCTCACTATTCAGGGTCATTTTTCTTTTTCCTTCAACAAATTTTGATTGGGGAAGGAATCTTTGAGAACTTTGAATATTAAATCAATTTCTCAACACAAATCAGTTTTGAGTACCTGACAAGGAAATTAACTCAAAAAGCAAATGTATTAGTTTGTGTAGATAATAGGCAATACAAGATATCACACACAGCGTAATAAGCACACAAGAGTTGCTTCATTTGAAGATAAATTAGCCCATGAATATATGAGATGACTAAATAGATAGAAATTTGTCTATTTAATTTTGGAATTAGTGAATCAGGAACATTGACTTGCATTGAGTCAAAATCCTTTTGTATCTTTCATCGTAGTACTTCTGATTTTCGATTGAGATGCAACTCTAGTTTCCTTGCAAGAGTTGGAAATGATAGAATTTCTCAAAAAAAGGGATCGAGCCTTGAAAGGTTGCCTATGTATCTCACGGAGGAGAATTTAGGTCCTACGTAGTTCGGCTCTTAAATATTTTTTCAATTTGAGATAAAGAGCTAACCTTCTTTTTTTCTGAAATAAGAAAGTAAGATGTGAAAAAAATGAAGTTCAAATTTTGTTGAGAAACTAAAGACTCGAAAAGTATTTGGACACACTTTCGAGACTGACTTGGTATTTGTGCTTAGAGGTTCTAAAAACCATTTGTAGAGGAGTGAACTAGAATATCTCCAAATAAAGCAATATATTTACACAAATAGTTATAACACATAGACAAATATTGCGTATTTTAATCATATATGTGACCCTTTTATGCCAAGGGTAGGCCTAACGATTTAAAAGATGTATACGTCATTTGAAACAATTCATTGCTCCCAAAACCAAAATTTATACAATCTTCGTAAGTAAACTGAACGAGGATACATAGTAGAGAAATGGGATACAACTAATCAGTCCCACACAGGGGTACCATCCTAGGCTATGCCTCCATGGAAAGTCCTTCGTTGTTAATTTCTTCTCGACATCTCCGGATGTCCGTCACTTTTGGGTAGTAACTTGTAAAGATATTTCTTCAACTAGAATAAGATATAACATACTCTTTACCCCAGGGAACAATGATTTTTCAAACAACGTATACGTCTTTCAAATTTAAACACATAAGTATGATCTCCCATTTAGACCGATAGGTCGTTTTAGACTCAAGGTAGTCTCTCTAATGGGCTCAACATACCTTGGGTGTTGGGTCATTTTAGATCAATGCGCTAAAAGGGATTTGATTTCGCTCTATGCTAGTTGACTAAGAGTTGATTTTTGAAAGATCGGGAACCCGAGTTGGACAAACTACGGGGTGAAGTATAATAAACAACGTTGGATGACCACAAGCTAACTATTCGTTTATCACTTCAAAAGAATTCAAAGATGTTTTTCTGAAGGACAACCGTGGAAAGCCACGTAACCGCCTTTTTTCCTAATGCAAATTATTTACCATTTGGCGGAATCGATGCCATGAAATGCCACAATTTATAATTTACAAGAATTGAAACGAGTAAGCAATTAAAAAAATAGTTAAATAAGTTAATTTTAAGGTTAAAACTCATTCATTTCCCCAGCAAAATCTCCATTCTATTTTATTTAAAAATAATATACTGGTTTTAAGAGTCGCCACTTAATTTTTAAGGTAAAATTAAGAAAACTATTCTCAGAATCATCCAGTTTCATCGCCACCCACCCCTAAATATATTTTCACCACTTAAATATTTTTATTGATTTTAATAAGTGCAAGACAGTAAATGCTTTAGTTTTGCAATACTTGCTAATGAGTTGATTAACAATTCATTATTAGCAATGTTGGTATTCCTCTCTCATGTCTTCTATTTCATTTGTAGGATAAAATATTGGAGCATTTACATGGAGATCAAGAACATGCTGCTACTTTAGGTGTTCCATTGAAGATATTGGCCCATTGTTTTATTTAAAAATAATATACTGGTTTCAAGAGTCGCCACTTAATTTTTAAAGTAAAGAAAACTATTTTTTCCAAAAGATCAAAACAGAAATCTAATGAAAATATTTAAAGAGGGTTCAGAGTCATATTAGCATTTCGGGAAGGGTTTGAAAGCAATCGAAATACCCGCTAACACGCGGTTATCCGGTAATTGACTATTTGGCTAATATTTTAAGAAATATGAATACTTGACTAATTTGTAAAAATAACAGTTTAAAACTTGAATTTATTATTTTTTTAAGGGGAGGGAGATGAAAAATCTTACAAAGTAACTAATTTAAAAGTTTTTTTCTTCTAGAAGTAATGTAAATTTGGATTGGCTATCCTTTGGGAAAGTGAATGGTGTCAACCTTAAAACTAACCGAGCAAACAAGCATACGATAATGATAAGTAAACAAATAAGAATAATTGATAAAGAATAGGACCAAGTCTAGTTTTCTGTCCGCCTGTGCCAATACTTGGGGCTAATTTCATTTTGGGCCTTTGACCCACTTTGCACATGTCCTAAACTATTTAGAATTAACTTTTTCTTGGGACTTAGGCCCAATCTTCCATCTGTCCTAAACTAACAAAATAGTAACCAAATAAAATGTGGGCCTTTGGTCCAAATAACAAAATACAATTTGCTGGAATTTGGGGCTTTTGGCCTATTTTTGCTGCAATTATATAGTGTATCGACGAATGTATATCACTGTATATTGATGCATATTGCGCATATATACTGTTGTATATCATGTATACAACCTCTTCTTTCTGCTCCGAAACATGTACATTAACTCCGGGGACCTGTTCTTCGATTCCATTGGTTGGTTTACTCGATGGAAGATGAATTGTCCTTCATGGCCCATTAGAAGATGTGAGGAGAAGAGATCGAGTCCAAAAGAGACTCAGAGCGGATTTCACATGCAACATAAATAAATAAAACACATAAGTAACGACTAATTGAATTTAATATCAAGATATGCCAAGCTGTAAACATGTACTATTGTTGTAATTTTAATACAAAATCAAGATATAGATATAGATCACTACTAGCATTTATCTTTGCACCAAGGATTAGATAAACTAAGAAAAGAGCAATGGCATGTTAGGCAGTAGATACACTAAGTCAAAAAAAATGTTTAAAGAGAAATGAAAAGAAACATTAGATCATCATACAAAAAGAGAATTACGGTAAAATGAACTGATATTTTGTATCCAACTAGATGACAAGATTATAACTTTTGTTTTTAGACCGACGTGATGTGCTAAGCAAAACAGAGTGTGGCCAGCATGACCAACTTAATGACAACTCCAAATAAGCGTAGAAAATTTAGCGACATAATACAGAAAAACTGGAGGCAAATCAATCAGAAAAGGAAGAATAGAAAGCTATTTCGAAAACAAGAGGTAGTCATTTATTTAATCAGCAAAAAAAAACTAAACTCGACATGAACCAAACAAAAACTACCTATCATTGATACTGAATACAAACTAAACAAATTAGAATAAGAACTTACCTCACAATCAAAGTTCGAACAGAATTCGACTAGATTAAAATCAAAAGGAACATGTTCATGACACTCACAAGCTATGACGCTCACAAGCTATTCAAGATAAAGCATAATAAACTAGCAAACTTGAACATAGAAACGAGCAGATGACAAACTTAGACCGATAACCATATGTTGAAACTAGATCGAGATATCCTTTAAGAATAGATAAATAACAAGTGAAGTCATCAAAACTCGATCCCGAACAGCAACATTGAAACAAAAACAAAGCTTTTATAATCTTACAAACATCGATTCGAAATAGAAGAAATGAAGAAGTTACTATGGAGGAAACGTTACCTTTTTCCGGGTAGCGAACGGGAATGAGAGAGCTTGAGAGCGATTCCACCACTCCAAGAGAGATTTCGGCAGAAAATTTGATTTACAAACCAGCAGACTCAGAAACTTTAGCTATAAGGATATTATCTTCCTAAATTTTCTTTTTTGCCTACCTATGTTCTGTAACTTTTCCTGCTTTCTTTTTCTCACTGTTTCTTTTATGTATTGTTTCTTTTTAGGAAACCAAAACTAAGAAATCACCAACCCCCTAAATATAGAAGATGGGGTCTTTTATAGAGGGGAGATGAGGGTTCGAAAATGGGGGAAAAATGGGAGGGATTTGGGATGAATTTTGAAATTCAAAATTCGAATCCCTTGAGGATAAGGTTGAAGTTGTCAATAGTACCGATCATCAACGGAATTTTGAAGAGAGTCGTCCGATTTCTGAGCAAAGGACGATTGAGGTGCAAGATCGAAACACATGTCTTGCTCGAATATTCCTGTACGAACGATAAGGGAGAGAGGAGAGGGACGCGGGCTGGGCTACTTTCTGGACTCGGGTCGCGATTCACTGTTGGACTGGAGCAATTTTATGGGTTTGCATTCTGCTAGTCACGCGAGGAAGAAGAAAGACGCGCAGGGGTGAAGTTATTGTTGTTGTACGCGTTGGGTTTCTTTTTGTATTGTTGTTGAATGTATCATATTGTTGTTAGGTATGGGCTGTAGTTCAATTTTGGAGGATGGGTCTTTTGGTATTGTAATTGGTGGGCCTGGGTTGGTTGAGAAAGAGTTGGGCTGAAGAATTGATTCAAAATTGGGGGCAGAATGGGGCTACAATTGCAATTGAAAAGATAGACCAAATGGATTGCAAACTTGGCCATATGAATTAAGAGTTTTAACCAAAATTGAATTTAGTCGTGAATTCGGCTAAATATTAAATAAGGCGGATTGATATAAATTAATTAATGAGCTTCTTAATTTTAAAAAAATAAAATAATTAACTTAATTATAAACTAATTATTTCAAAAAATATATAAACTATTATATAACTAAACTAATTAACCAAATATTTAAGTAAAACTAAAATCTTTTTGAGACGATTTTCAAATATTCATAAAATGTACTAATTATATATGTAATTATATAAAACATATATATATTATTTAAAATTATAAAAAGTAACAAATCTATTTAAAATAACTTGCAAACTATATTATGTTTTTTTTTTGAACTTTTATAAAAACTAATTATTTTAAATCGTTTGTAATTGAAGAAGCTCGATGATTAATTTATAATGTGGAGGTTCAAAATTGGGTGTCAACAACTGTCCCTCGTTTGTCTTGGATTGATGAAAGAAATCCGAGTAAAATGAAATTGACAAATCCAATTTTTACCGACACATCTTCATTCTTTAGAAAAGAGTTTTTGGTACGGACTTTAGGAATTATGGCCGAACCCCGGTATCGAGTTTCCTACATATCTCAGGCTATATGAGAATTTTGGTCACTTGTAGTTCGATACACTTTATTTGATGCACGATTTTGAAAGATCTCAAAAGTTATCCCGATATTGAATTATGAAGATATAGGAATGCTCGAGAATAAGATTTGAGAGCGAATGTTGGAGTACAACTGAGTTTTCAACATTGGTCCCGCCTACAGATCCCCGGGAATCAGGATGCTTGTAGTTCGACTCGATCGGTTGAAAAGAAAATCTCTTATGCTAAGATAACCTTCTGTTGGGAAGAGTGACAAAATAAGTCGAGTATGAAAAAGAGGCTTGCAACCTCTTATCCATGAATGTGGTGCACTTCACACCCATAAGTAAGAACTTACACGAACATAACTTTCAAAGATCTTGGTGCATTGTCACTTGGATTGGAAAGTTGTCTCCGGTGAAAACCAAAATT
>JAJOOO010008831.1:0-19580 GCA_029582685.1 Solanum piurae
ACTATTATATCCGTTTAGTCAAACTATTTCCGAGACAAGTAAATAAGGGGGGGGGGGGCCTGTAGGCAAGTAATAGATAGTTGATTAAGTAACAAGTAAGCAACATTCAAATTTTAAGTTATCAATATGAGAGAAAAACTAGGGTATGTGTGTTCCCCATAATCTCTTAAAGCCGTAATACTAATAATAGTAATCATTCCGTAGTGTTTTACATGCAAAGTTGGTAAGTTAGGTACCCCTAAGTGATTGGTCCTCCAGGTAGGGAACATAAACTCGCACATTGGTCTGGCTACGGGTGTGTGCTTTACTAACCCTTACCTTTACCCCATATTAGACATCACATCAATGTGTGGATTAGTTTTCACCCTCACTCCAATTGACATTACACTATTAGATAGCATCAACTAAATCTTTGTTGTTAATTCTTTTCTCATTAACTACCTCCTTGGTCTAGCAAGTAGCAATGAGGCCAATTCTAACATTGCGCACCGTTAAAAAGACTTCTAAATGAAAGAATTAACAATACATGCATAAAAAATATTAAAGAATTACTTAATTATTATTCATACTTTGTTAATTGCTCATGGTTTCCACAACCCTAGTTGTGGATATAGCTACTCATGCTTGAGAATTCACAATTGATAATTAGATTAGAAGAATTCATAAACGTACAAGTAGAATTTGATGAAACTGGAAATCTTCATTTGAAATTCAAAGTGAAAATTGTATTAAACGAATTCCGTAAATTAAATTGCTAAAGTTTGCCAGTTAATTTCCAAAACACCAAAAACTAAGAGTTTACAGTAATGTCTAACCCACAAAAATAAAGTTTATAACTCCTATTTATAGAAAACAAATCCCAAATAAAACAGGAAACAAAATAAGGAAATAAACTGCAAGGACACAGTTTCAAACTACGCTTCGACCTATAGTCCGTAGGTCCCCTCCATGGCTAAACATTTAGACAATTTCATCAGGTACTGGAACCTCCAACTCTCAGATCACCATCGACGAATGTGTAGGACGGACCGTGGGTTGACCTATGGTCCGTCTTCTTGCTCCGTGGTTCGACACTTGTCAGACTTCCCCTATGTTCCACCTACGATTCATCAAGTACGGTCCATGGGTTGGGCTACAGTCCATCCTGTTAGTTTTTAGTTTAAGTTCTAAAAGTCAACTCTTATACCAAGACTTACGACTGCCCACCCACGGCCCATCATTGGACATATAGTCTGTGGGAGGCTCCGTTGGTGGTCACTTCTGCATCTTTTCAGCTTTCATCTTTATCAACCGCTTCCAAGCCTATTTCCTGCAAATATGATACACAAAACATTATTTCTAATACAATATAACACTAGAGACACACAAACTTTAAGTGAAATGCATCAAAAATACTATAAACTCACGGTATATCCATTACCATTCTAGTATTCAGATGGCCCCTTATGAGGAATTATATGGACGTAGAAGCAGATCTCCAGCTGGTTGTTTTGAAGTAGGAAAAGCAGCCTTGATTGGGGCCAGATTTAGTTCATGAAGCTATGGAAAAAGTTCAAATCATCAGAGATAGAATAAAGACAGTTAAGAGTTGTCAAAAATCCTATGCAGATGTAAGGAGAAGGGACTTAGAGTTTGAAATCGATGATTGGGTTTTCCAGAAAGTGTCACCTATGAAGGGGTGATGAGATTCGGTAAGAAAAGGAAGTTGAGTCTGAGTTATGTAGGTCCTTATAGAATCCTTAAAAGGGTTTGTAATGTGGCTTATGAGCTAGAGTTTCCAGCAAAACTAGCAGCGTTTCATACAGTCTTTCACATGTCCTTGTTGAAGAAGTGTGTGGGTGATCCGGCATCAATAGTTCCATTAGAGAGTGTGGCTGTGAAGGATAGTTTCACTTATGAGGATGTACCAGTTGAGATTCTTGACCGTCAGGTTCGTAGGTTGAGAAATAAGGAAATCGCTTCATTGAAGGTTTTGTGGAGGAGTCAATCCATGGTTGGAGCTAATTGGGAAGCAGAAGCAACCATGAAGGCCAAGTATGCTCATCTCTTTCCTTCGGATTCCATTCCAGCTTGAGATAATAGTTCCTCTCCAGCCTCTTAGTTTACTCTTGCGGAAACTCAGTATTACTATCATGTTTTTCAGTGTTCTTGCATGTTCTGCATATTTGCATGTTCTTGCAATTCAGTTCAGTTATATTTCAGTTTCTAGTACTTAGTCGTAGGGATTGCAGCTCCTTCCCTCCATACTCAGCTAGTTTAGAAATCATTCGAGGATGAATGTTCCCAAGGGGGAGATAATGTAACACCCCAGATTAGAGAAAGAACAAAATTGCAGATTTTTAGAAGTTGCAGGTGCCACCGACAGAGGCCACCTACGGACCATAAGTGGAACCACGAACCGTAGGTTGAACCACAGACTATAGGTGGGGTCTGTGGTTGGACACCTCAACTCCCCTAAAATTTTAGAAAAAGGCATGACCCACGGCCAGACCTACGGATCGTAGATTAGACCACAGTCCGTGGTCCAGGGTCTATGGATCGTGATCCTCAAATCCCAGTCTCTGAAGTCAATCGACGAATAACAGGACGGACCGTCGGTCAATCCACGGTCCGTTGGTCAGGTCTGTCTATGTGCCCTTCATCTTTTAAGTGAGGGTTATTTTAGTCTTTTCCCTATGCATTAGATAATTAAACTACGTCATTTTACACCTAAACTACATAGTATTCGTCAGTTTAAGCCTAGTATTCTAATCAGAACCCACCCCAATCGATTCATTCATCAAAATTCATCAATACATATAGAAAAAAAGGAGAAAGAGTCAACCAAACACCTCAAGAACACAAAGTAGGTTTTCTTCAGTTCCAACCCCAAAATTGAACGAATTCTCCGTAGATTTTGTCACTAGACATGTGGGATTTCACTGGTGGATTCCTTCATCCACTAGAGTTTCTAAAACCTTAGATATTAGTGTGATTTAGCTGTTGTAGTGTTTTTACATAGATTATCAATTTTTTGTGAAATTATTACTTAGTTCTTTGCATGAAATTCAAAACCCTAATTCTGTAGATTCTCTTAGTTCATGAATTACACTTTCTAGGTCAGTTAAAAAGATAAACATGCCTCAGATTTCGAATGTTTCATTGTCAATACACAAATGTTGCATTCTCAGTTAGCATGTCAGAATATTGAGCTAATCCAGTATTTCAGTTATGTTGTGTCATACACATTTCCAGTAGAGAGTAGGCTTAGCATCAAGTTGGACTAGGGTTCATCATTCCCTCATAGTCCCAAAACTACGTGCCCCTACAGGTTTATAAGTCACCTCTATGAGCATCAGATTTAGTGATCACACCAGTCATGCCTTTATACCCCTGACAAGGTGTATTGGGTCCTCTCGATGAGGTGTATACATCGGACTCCACGTTTAGCTCACGTGATTTTATGTCGGTTAATAGTAGCTCGCACAGTTAGACTCTTAATGTATTTGACCAGGTTTTCAGATACATTTCAGTATTCAGTCTCAGCATGTTGTGTTTAATAATTAGTACTTGGTCATTGCATTCTTTTCAGTTCATTTCAGTATTTACATTATGTTCTGATTATGTCATTGCTCAGTTATGCCTTGTTCAGCTTACATATTTGTTCAGTTATATTCTATATCCTGTATGCTCAATACATTCCAAGTACCGTCTCATACTCTGCGCTAGATCCTTTCATGATGTAGGTTCAGGTCCTTAGCCTTCTGATCACGTGTAGATCGGTTCTCGATCCGTACTCAGCAGCACTAGTGGTGACTCCTCATACTTTGAGGATAATTGAAATGTTTTTATATTTAGTATTCCCTTTCAGTTTCAGTTTTGCTAGAGTTAGCTTGGGGCATGTCCCAGTCAGTTAGAGGCTTTTTCAGACATAATTATAGATTAAACTTCAGTTTGAGTGATTGTTCAGTATCACTAACTCTTATTCAGTAGTAATATATTCAAACTAGTTTTGGGTATTCTCCACTATTAGTTATTTCATGATTTAGCTTCCGCTTTAGTTTATCTTTCATAGATATATTCAGTTTGCTTATGATATGTCAGCTCAGGGTTATCTTGGGGTCACTCATGATCCTAGGTCCCGTGTTTACGTCAAGAGGGTAGCCTCGTGGTAACTTGGGGTCACTCGTAACAAATGCCATAATTTCTTTAGGACATAAAATGAACCTTCATTCATTCTTTTTGAACATCCAATTAACACACACTCATTTCATTCCTCATTTGAAAGGAATTGAATTCAATTGTGATATGTAGCTCTTAGAACATATCTCAAAAGAAACAAAATAACAACGAAATAAGCCAATCATTTATCTTATCATCTTCATAAGAGTCTATTTCTTTTTTAATTTACACCAACCTATTATAGAGTGTTTGGTGTAGACAATTGAATTGCAATTATGCTATCAGATAAGTGACTCATCAACATTACAAATAGATATTCATCACTACAATCAGATTGCAGTGTCTTTATATATTTTACAATGATGCTATTTATATTTTTCTTAAAATATTTTGAGTTTATCAAGACATTCAAACTTACAAAACTTCAAAAAAAAATATTCATATCATGAGTAACTTTTTGAAAATCTCATAATGCTCAAATTCACCCCTTACCTGAAGGATCATTTACCACACAAATCAGAATAGATTAATTCTATGTTGGAAATCTTATGGAAAAATACCTTCATCACGAACACTTGTACCAAATTCACGAAATCTTGTACCAAATTCACGAAAGCTTGTACTTCACCAATAACTCTTATAGGAAATTATTATAGATTGAGGCGTGTCAAAAGACACTGTCCTTAAGGATATTTCACCCCGTATCGGTGTACCCCCCAGGATTCGACAAACTCTTCTAGTATAAATATAGGAGCCAGAAACTAACAAACATTCAATAGAAAGAAAACTCAGCATATGAATATATTAAAAGAGGAATTTTTATCTTGTCTCCATACGTACTCAGAATTAGTTTGAATTAGATTTATATAGGACATTAGTAACCTCTCTAATATGTTAATGGTTGAAATAGTTAAAATCCATAAAAGGCACTTAGCACAATTAATGAATTGAAGGCAATTCATTTCAGCAAAAAGACGTCTGGTAACAACCATATTAGGATATAAAATAATGGCTAATTAAAGGATAATAATAATGGCAATAGAATATTATTTATGGAGAGAAAATATTTAGGAAGATTTCTGCAACACGTTAGAAGAACAAGGCAAGTGAGTGTGTTCTCTATCGGTCTTAATTAAGCAAAGTCTAACTTATTTCCTCTTCATCAGTTAAAGTTGTTGAGCATTTGTGTGTTGGTAAGAATATAAATATTTCCTAAGCGCCCAATTTGTAATTGTCTTGATCGATTAATTCATTATGTTTGGTAGAGTACGAAAAAGATGGTTTAATTTATTTTATTTAACTGCTGGACATTGATGGTTAGGCTCAGGGACTCAATATCGTAGTATATAATATTGAATTGCTTAAACCTTTCCAATATCCAATTAATTGATTTATACTGGGAAATCATGACTGTTTCCTTTCCATATTTATGTTTGTTATCCTTTCTCTCATGTCTGTTTCCTAACATTGGATTTACTCACCATTCCTGCACATTCTTTTACATTGGAATTGCGATCTCCGTTGTTATTTTTGTAGTTAGTGTTGCATGGGTAATACATAGGATTAAAAGTAGTCTGATTTTGTTGGCCTTTGCTTTCTCCTCCTCTTATGCGTATTCCCTACGCAAGTGCTTCAAAAGTGAGAAACATAGAAAAAGTGCTCTGCAGTCACGTTGATCTATCATGATCTTATCTTCGATGATAAGCCCCTTTCAGATTCGTTTTCTCTTTGTTCAAATCTTCCAGAAATTGATATGATTGCGTACATTGCTGATTGTTCATCGTATCCTTTCATAGAATTTTTAAAATATGAGGAATCCCACATCACTTTTGCTCGGATTTCTCCAAAAAATTCCACTCCTATATGTATCACTATACATAGAAGATTTTCTCAATAAATTTTTCACCTAAAAACGGGATCGGTAAATCCAAAGGCTCTCCGGATCCCTGGGTATTTTGAGATCCAGAGGCAATAGTTGAATCATTGTTTGGTTACCTTTCATTTTCCAGTGAAAAAATCAAGGTCGAAGTTGGTGGAAAGCTCCAACATTTTGCTATTTCCAGTAATAGCGCATTAGCATTAGTGTTTTACTAGTATTATAACATTGTTTTACTACGCACAGTTTGATTAGGATTAGGTTTGTTCAATTTATTCAGGAGTTAGTTGTATTAGTTGTTGTTATTTGTTCCTGCATTCTAGGAGTTAGTTTAGGCTGATTTTGTTTATTCCATCTGTATAAAAACTATACAAGAGTCTCATCAAAGAAAAATATTTTCTTCTACTTTATCTCTCTTTCTTTATATGGTATCAACGTCACAAATACTCTAACGAGTAATTTTTTTCCTCCTCGACAATGGCTCCTTCCACACCAGTTGCGAATGTTGATGCTTCCCCTGTCGTTAAACATCTGGTTCAGTTTAACCTAGCCTCTCAACTTCCCCTTAAATTGTCTGGCAGCCACAACTTCACGGTTTGGACAACCCAGATTGTCATGCTACTTCATGGTCATGAACTCTATGGTCATCTTGACGGCACCACATTATCTCCTCCAAAAACAATCGTCACTAACGCAACTGAAACTGTCAATCCGGAGTACAAAGATTGGTTTAGACAAGATAAACTGATTCAAAATGCTCTTATGGCCTCTGTTGATCCCACAATCACATCCATTGTCGCTTCCGCTGACAACTCCAAAGTTGCATGGGATCTCTTTCACACCTCTTTTGCTAACAAATCTCAAACTCGCATCCACCCTCCGTCACCATCTAAGTCAAGTCAGCAAGGATGAAAAATATATTGTTGACTATCTAATGAACTCTCCCCAACCGGTTCGCCGGTCAATAACGAAGAACTTGTAGTGAAAATATTGAGTGGCCTCAGTTTGGAGTTTCGTGAGATTTCAGTAGCAATACGGGCACACTATTCTCCCATCAGCTACGCTGAACTTTTCGACAAACTTCTTGATCACGAAGTTTTCCTCAAACATGAGGACCTAAAAAAGACCACCACTCAGGTGACCGCAACAGTTGCTCAACGCGTCACATATTCCCAATCAACCTCACACAATACTCAACGCCCACCAAACAACAACAACTAGCATCCCCCAACTAGACAGCCCACTCAAAACGCCACTCTCCAAGATTCGACCAATAGTTCTCAATGGCGTAATTTCCCACAGTACCCCTCACGAGTTTGCTGTCAGCTTTGTGAAAAATTTGGGCATACGACAAATGTTGGTAGGTCCCGATCCCATAAACACATTGACGCAAAGGCTAATTTTGTTTCCCATACATCGGCGCATGAATCCTGGATAGTCGACTCGGGTGCATCTCACCACATTACCTCTAATGCGAACTCTCTGCACAATGATCAGGACTTCAACGGGATAGGGGACGTGACGATGGGTAATGGTAATGTGATTCCTATTACTGAAACTGGTACTACTCATCTATCTGCATCAAATAATTCCTTTAAACTCTCTACTATTTTATGTGCTTCTGCTATCAAGCGTAAGCTTCTTTCAGTTTCTCAATTTTTCTAAGATAACCTAACCTCAATAGAGTTTTTTCCTTTCAATTTTCTTGTGAAGGGTCTGACTATGGGAACTCCTCTTCTGTGCGGCCCCAATAAAGGACTCAATGAATGGCCATCACTATCTCGCCCAACCATCAATGTTGATGTTACCAACCCTTCCTTACATCTATGGCATCAAAGATTTGGTCAACCTCATACTCGAGTTTTATTTTACATTTTCAATAATTCCAGTCTTTCTTATTCTTTGAAAGATAAATTCATTTATTGTAATTCGTGTTGTTGCAATAAAGCCTACAAATTTCCATTTTCTTCAAACAAATTGTCCAGCAAATCGCCATTAGAAACACTTTACAGTGATCTGTGGGGACCTTGCCGGTGCTTTCAATTGATAAAAAAATATTATTGTATTTTTGTTGATCAGTATAGCAAATACATCTTGTTATACACACTGAATAACAAAAATGAAGTTCAACAATTTTTTCACCACTTACATGAAAAATATTTTGACACAAAAATACTCACCCTTTACACAGATGGAGGAGGCGAATATCAAATACTAGACTCATATCTTCACTCCAATGGCATACAACACCTTGTTTCTCCACCATACATGCTTCAACGGGTTGTCGTGGCCGAAAGACGCCATCGTAACCTAGTTGAGACATACAAAACACTACTTCATCAAGCTGCCTTACCATCCTATTTTTGGTCGTTTACCTGTCATCATGCCACATATCTCATCAACTGTCTGCCCACTAGCACCCTCAGTAACAGGTCACCATTTGAAGTTCTTTTTAATGACAAACCAACTTACGCATCTCTTCATATTTTTGGTTGTTTGTGCTACTTGTGGCTTTGACCATATGCCAAAAAATAAAGTAGAATCATACTCCAAACCTTGTTTGTATCTAGGTTTCTCCGTAACTCATCATTCCTATTGGTATTTTGACCCTACCAGTTCTAAATATTTTCTCTCTTGAGATGTAAAATTTTGTGAAAATGATTTTCCATTTGACAATATGTTTTCTCACTTGAATAAAAAAAATTCTTCTTTAACGTGGGAAAACATTTCTTCTCCAAATGAGTCTAACCTTTTCTCTCATCCAGACCCTACCCTTGATACTAATACCATCCAGTTTCCCCCTACTATTCCACTAGTGCGTGATACACACAAAGATACATGCTCAATTCATACCGCACATGAGAACTACCCGAAGGCAGATCACTCCATGACTCAGGAACCACTACTTCCTTACATCTTCTTCTAATAGGTATATACAGTCCCCGGTTGGTCACCCTCAACTTCATTTTGTTTTCCAGAGCCAACCCCCTGTCCCCCCCTACTTGTCCTATCTCCATAAATCATCGTTCACCAATTACTCAAGTCTATCGGCGTCAACCACCCTCATCATCTCCGCTACTACCCTATCTCTCACTTTACCTCCCCCATATGAACATATTGTTAACATTCCACCCATAGAACAACCTACTGTGGTAACGAAGTTGCAAAAAAACATCTCAAGCAACAAAATATTTTTGACTACACTGCCCAAATGAACCAGCCTGCACCATCTATCCCTGTAACCAACAAGAAAGCACAAAAATTGCATATTGGAGAGACACTATGAAGGCTGAATTTGATGCACTAATGAAGAACCAGACTTGGGACTTGGTTCCACCAGACCAAGCCCGAAATATTGTCCCTTCTAAGTGGGTGTTTCTAATTAAAACTAAGGATAATGGCTCCGTTGATATGTACAAAGATCGTTTAGTGGAAAAAGGGTTCACTCAAACGCCTGAAATTGATTTTCACAAAACCTTAAGTTTTAGTTAAACCAACCACAATTCGAGCGGTTCTTACACTTATTGTACAAATGAATTGGCCACTACATCAACTAGATGTCAACAATGTTTTTCTTCAAATGATGATTCAAGAAGATGTGTATATGTCTCAACCTCCTGGATATGAAGACGCCGATCATCCCAACTTTGTCTGCCATCTCAAAAAGGCACTATATGGACTCCGACAAGCTCCTAAGGTTTGGTATGATGCACTAACTAGTTCCTTGAATCGAATGGGGTTCAAGATGTCTGAGTGTAATCATTCTCTCTTTGTTATTCACAACATGGGGGTCACTATTTATATTCGATCTATGTGGATGACCTAATAATATCAGGCAGTGATGAAACTCTTGTTCACCATGTTGTTACCTCTCTTTCAAAAAAAAAAAATCTCTCAAGTACCTTGGTTTGCTAGACTATTTCTTGGGTGTTGAAGTACACAGGGATGCTGATGGGTTGTTTCTCAGTCAATCCAAGTATACACATGAGATTTTACATGACACTCAGATGCAAGACTACAAAGGTATTCAGTCACCTATGAGCATGTATGAAACCCTACTAGTTGATTACGGAGCACCTAAAACCTATGGCTACACCTATAAGCTTCAGTACCTTTCGTTTACCCGACCTAACATCACATACTCAGTAAACAAGCTTACTCAGTTTAATACTTCTCCTTATGTGCTTCACTGGAAGGCTATTAAGCGCATCCTGCGATACCTTAAAGAAACACTCCAGTATGGTATTCATATTTCCCCACATAAATCGACTGCTCTTTGTGCCTATGCTGATGCTGATTGGGCAGGTGATATCAATGATTGCCGCTCTATCTCGGGTTACATTGTTTATCTAGGCACGACACCAATTTCCTAGAGTTCTCGTAAGTAACCAACTATCTCTCGATCCTCCACTGAGGTTGAATATCGTGCAGTTGCTTCTGCCTTGTCTGAAACTAATTAGGTGACTCACTTACTCAAATATCTTCATGTGTCACTCCTTGTTGCTCCAATGATACTTTGTGATAATCTTAGGGTCACATACATTGCCGAGAATCCATATCATACCAAAATGAAGCACCTTGAGGTTGATGTTCACTTCGTTCGTAACCAGGTCCGCAATGGACTGGTCCAAATGAGGCACATACACTCTGCTGACCAACTTGCAAATCCTCTCACCAAACCATTGTCCAAACCAGCTTTCCAGAGAATGCTTCCGAAGTTACGCGTTGTCTCTTCACACCTAACTTGAGGGGGGGCGTAATAGCGCATTAGCATTAGTGTTTTACTAGTGTTGTAACATTGTTTTATTGCACATAATTTGATTAGGATAAGGTTTGTTCAATTTATTCAGGCGTTAGTTGTATTAGTTGTCGTTATTTGTTCCTGCATTATACGAGTTAGTTTAGGCTGATTTTGTTTATTCCATCTGTATAAAAACTCAAGAGTCTCATCAAAGAAATATACTTTCTTCTACTTTATCTCTCTGTCTTTATACCCAAGCTCGCTGTTCCTAAAAAGGTAATCTTCATTCTTCTTGATGGAAGTTTTTCCCCTCTTTCTCTGTTATTATTAGTTTTTGAATGATCTATTTCTCTGTTTAATTTGTTATGATATTTTGCTTTAGAGTTTCTATTTTATTGCTGATGTATTTTTAAATTTTGTTCATAAGTAATCATTACCTTATGAATTCTGTTGATAAGTCTATTTAAACTCAATAATCTTTTGCCATTAATGTTCATTAATATTCTTAACTCCTTTATTATAAGATGAGTCTAAATTTGACTCCTTGAGTAGTTGGTTTATGCATTTTTTCATAGATGTATTAAATGGTTCAAAGGATGAGTCATATGATATGCTAAGCTCAAATTTGTGTGTAATAATGATATGAAGTAATAAGATTCAAACAACAATAAACTTATTTTGATTTTGTTTTATTTTTCATTAGATTATCAGACAACTGCTTAGCATTTTTTGACAAGTTTCTTAAAATCATGTCAATATACATTGGGTTTGAAACTCGGTATGCCCCCAATTCTTAGTTGTTTTGTTTGCACATTTTATAATGGATGTTTGTTGTTCTAAATTTGTTTAGATTCATGACTTTTCCCCTTCTTCGACTATTTTGTTTCATGCTTGAATAATGATTTACCTGTAAAAAAACATCATTTACGTGTTTATAACTTAGCCTTCGTGAGATTTTTCATCTGTTGAAATGGTAACCAAATCAACCTACTGAGCTCAGTTCGTGGCATGAACTATGCATTATGACTATTTTGATATTGTCAAAATTGACATCGATTTCCTCTTACTGGTTTCTAACTTTTGTCGTTGTTATCTTTGCATGAACCCTATTAAACAAGTCCATGTTGACTCCCTCTCAACATCTATACATTTGTGTTGAGTCGACATCATTTGTTCGAGTAAAAAACAAAGCAAAGATACAAGATATGGAACCTGATATAACATGTATTGAAGGAGAAAATGGACCGAAAGCCCAAAGTTTAACAATGTCTACCCAGAGACATTCTTCGGCGTGATAAAAATCCGAGTAGAAAATGACTAAAGTAAAACTTTTTGGATAGCAGATAATTTAGGCCAAAAGGTCCAAATTAATTTTTTTTTTACTATTTTGATTATTCGATTCTAATTCGTCTTGATTTTAAGTAACTTTAACTTAGTTTAACTCCTTAAAAGCTGAATCTATTTCTTGTGTTTTACTCAGTTTGTTACTTGCTCGCTTATTTTAAAGCTTTGATTAAATCTTGACTTACTTTCAAATTGAAGAAAACTTTGATCAATATTAGCCTCTTTTTAACATATAACTTCAAATGCTTTCTCCTTTAATTTAATATTTTTCCTGAGTTACTCAAAAAAATATAAATTTGGTAAAATCATCGGATAACTAAATGTTGACAGACACTTCAAGAGTGTAAAGCCTTTTTGAAGTGGAAATATGGATTTTTTTTTACAATTCTTTACAAATCAAAGTTTTCAAAAATTAAGTGACGACTCTTCAGAGTAAATTATCGGTCTAATATTTGCACATGTTAAGCTATCGAGTTTTTTTTTCTACAAGCCAGTCTTTTTAATGTATTACTTTAATTTTAGAACTTTCCGCTTATCCACTTTGGTTGTAATTAGTTGCGTACGGTAATCAAGCTATCATTTTATGGAAGAACTTTTCAATCTCACTAGAATTTGCTTATGAAAAAAGATATGCACAGTATCTGCATGGATTGCAGGATTTTTGAAGCTCCAATAACATCACTCAAAAATTATAAAATGTTCCTTGCAATGTTGTTAAAATGACAGAGAAACATTAAAATAAATTTGCCTTTTATAGTATATAGATGGTTTTTGTATTGGTGGCCTTATACAAATTATGTTGGGGAGGATCCATGACTTCAAATCAACAGTGCCATCACTTAAGCTACATATTTGATACATTGAAGCTATTTCTCAATTTGTATTTTACGGAAAGTGCATTCTAAAATTGAAGCTATGACAACATTCTAATATACTCTAATGAAAGGAAAAATACGACATATCAGTAGCGAATCATTATTTTAATCCAATGGATACACATCCTTAGGCAGAATATGGGTGAGCATGAAAGTATTTTATAATCCTTAAAATGGAGGAAAGAAGATATACAGACAAGTTAAAGCACATCCATAGCCTTTTCAAACGGTTCAAAATAGATACATTAGTGTTGTCTTCTATAATAAAGGTGAATTACTACTACCTGTTAGACGACATACTTTGAAAATGATCCTTCAAATCCTTCTGTTATAATGCGGACTGAAGTAAAATGACTTTTCTCTAATTTTATTAGCAGAATAATGTGGCAAAGGGAATTGAAATAAACTACACCCAAACTAGAAATTGAATAGATCAAACACAAGTTTAGGTAAAATGTTGCAAGTTAAAATAAAGAACAAGTGAATCAATATATATCTCTTATCGGAACGGTTAAAGCAAAGACACTTACCATGGGACCAACTTTGACAAACCTTTTGTAAATTAGAAAACTACACAACAAATTCAATAGGATGTGAGCTAATTGGGTAGTTCAGCCGCACGAAGCGCAGATAATTTACCTAGTAAGTGAAATATGAAAACACACTTTAACTCTATTTGGGAGATTCTCTAACTGACAATCATTACTGTTAGCTACGTGATGATACTGCATCTCGCACACACTGCCAGAACTATCCTATACAGTGTTGGGGTATAGAACCTCTCAACAAAGTGGATCCACTGAATAATAAGAATTCATCTAAAAAGTATGATCCTTTACCCATGTTGGCAAAACATGATTTATGAGGATTTTGAGTTGTCTGAACTCATCCTCATATCGGTGCTTAATACTAATCCCAATAATTAGATATTCATGCTCAAATGTATAAGAGGTACTCTTTATCTGTTTTGAGGTAATTACTGAAAATACCCTCTTAAGAGAGATAAGGCTTTGAAGAAACTCTGAACCCATAAACGCATCTAGAAATCAAAGTTTCTCTTTTTAAACGTAACAAAATGATACATTTGTCGCTACTTAGTTCCCTTATACTCTTTCTCAAAACTACTCTTTGCCTTCTCAAAACTCAGTTTAAAATATTTACGTTAGCATAAAAGATTCTCAATAAGACCTCAATACATACTCAGGGATAGGGTTCATGCTAAAGAATAGACATGAACAGTCAACCCAATAAATCTCAATGTAGAGTATTCTGCATTTCAATAATTATGAATAGAAATTCAATAATCAGGAACTCATGAATACAAAACTCAACATTAACTCATCTCAAGAATACTTAAATCTTAGGATATAACCCTAGATTACTCTTTTACTGATTTGAAAGTAGATGTAGGGCATAAGGACGAACTAGTCCAACACTATGATAGCCTTACATACATGGAAAAAGAAAGTTCTTTGCTAAGTCGATGATGCTCGAAAGCCTAGCCTTTTCTCCTCTTGTAACCTTTCTCTAAAGACTTTCTGTGTTACTGAATGGAAGAGAACTTATTAGAACTATCTAATCCATTAAGTAGGTGTAAAAACGTCGTGGTTTAGTCTTAGAGTAGGGGTTGAAACGAAATAGTTTAGGTATTAACCACATAGGAAATGGCTAAAACAGCCTTGGCTTAATAAGCTGATGGGTGACTTATATGGAAGGTTTGATCGTCCATACAAGGCCTACTGGTCGTATAGGGAACCTTCTAGAGGACCTTAAGTCTAGCAGCCTTTCACGGCTAGACTACCTTCCCTCTACAACCCGTACACTTGTAAACGAACCATCTAGGGATCCGAACAAGTGAGGCACAATTCAGGTTTCCTTAAACAGTCATCCACTGTCCCTAAACGGCAAGTGATCCCTAAACAAACCATTTAGGATCTTTTGAAGGGTCCTTCACTTTTTTTAGGCTTATGGACTTTCCCATTAACTCGCTTTTACCCTTTCCAATCCCGAGGTGTAACAATATCTCCCCTTTGGGAATATTCGTCCTCGAATGGAACTCAAGCTAGCATGAAAAGAATAGGAGGGAAACTATCATCCCAAAATGAGCACAAACAAACAACATACACTCAACATATCTAAATGAAAGAGTACCTTACAAAGAGTTAGTACCTTGGACTGGAGCTGATTCGGAGGAAAATGGATGAGGGTATCTCTTTTTAATATCCTCCTCGGCTTCCCAAGTAGCCTCCTCAACAAATTAGTTCCTCCTCAAGACTTTGACTGATGTAACCTCCTTGGTTCTCAACTTGCGAACTTGATGATCAAGGATCCCAATTGGAATCTCCTCATAGGATAGACTGTCGTTTACTCCAATACACTCAGTGGGCACAATAAGTGTAGGATCACCGAAAAACTTCTTTAGCATAGAAATATGAAACATTGGACGAACTTCTACTAACTCTGGTTGTAGCTTTAACCTCATAAGCTACATTACCAACCCTCTTAGATATCCGTTAAGGACCAACATATTGGGGACTGAGCTTTCCTTTCCTACCAGACCTCATGACATCCTTCATGGGTGAAACTTTCAGATATACCAATCCTCAACCTCAAACTCCAAATCCCTTCTTCTAACATCAACATAGGATTTCTGATGAATCTGTGTTGTTTTCAACCTCTCCTAAATTGCCTTCTCATTCTCCATTGATTGATGAACAAAATCTAGTCCTATCAAATTAGCTTCACACACCTCAAACCAGTCAATATGAGATCTACACCTTTTCCCATATAGAGCCATTTAAATGCTTGAGTGGCAACTATTATTGTATACAAACTCAATAAGAGGCAAGTGGTCATCCCAATTACCTTTGAAATCCAAAACACAAGCTCTCAACATTTCCTCTAAGGTCTAAATTGTGCGCTCTATTTGACCATCAATTTGAGGATGAAAAGTAGTACTAAGGTTCACCTTCGAACCCAAACTATTCTCAAATGACTTCCAAAACTGCACGGTAAACTGAGCACCTCTATCTGAAATGATGGACAAGGGAATTCCAAGCACTAGAACTATCTCACAAATGTACAAATTTGCATACGCTTCTTCTGTATTGGTAGTCTTTACTGGCAAAAAATGGGTTGATTTGGTCATCTGATCAACAATCACCCAAATGGAATCATGTTGTATGTGAGATCGCGGTAAGCCAGCAATGAAGTCTATATTAATCATCTCCCACTTCAATTCTAGAATTGGTATATTCTAAACTACACTTGATGACCTTTAATGCTCAGCCATGACTTACTGGCAATTTGGGCACTTAGCAATAAACTCTGCAATGTACCTCTTCATGGTACTCTATCAATAGACCTCTCTCAATTCATGGTACATCTTGGTGGCACCTGGATGAATCGCATATCGAGAACTATGGGCTTCTTCCATGATTCACTCTAGGAGTTAATCCACATTTAGAACACATATCTTACCTTGATACCGCAATACACCACCTCCGCCTTGTGCAAATACCATCACTCTCTGATTTTGCAAATTTTCCTCAAACTCAAGGAAAATTAGATCATTGTCATGTCTCTCCTTCACTTCTGAAACTAATGACGATTCAGCCCCATTCATCACGACAACTCCACCTTCACTGGAATATACAGATGGATGCCCAAACGTGAATTTCTATGAACTTTCTTAGCCAATTCTTTCTTGCCATCCTTGACGTGAGAAATACTACCCATGGACAACCTATTCAAGGCATCAACAAAAACATTAGCTTTACTTGGGTGATATACTCATGTCATAATCCTCCAGTAACTCCAACCACCTCCTTTGTCGAAGGTGTAGCTCCTTCTGACTAAATACATACAAGAGAGTCTTGTGGTCGGTGAACACATCCACATGAATGCCATAGAGATAGTGACACCATATATTGAGAGAAATAACTTTTGTTGCCAACTCGAGATCACGAATCAGATAGTTGTTCTCGCGAATCTTAAGCTACCTGTATGTATAGGCTATAAAGTTACCAAACTGCATCAATACACAACCAAGTCACACTCTAGATGCATCATAATAGATGACAAAACCTTTTTTACCCTCTGGTAGGTTCAACACTAGGGCAGTAGTTAACTGAGTTTTCAATTCCTGAAAACTTTACTCACAAGCTTCAGATCATTGAAACTTTGCTTTTTTCTGAGTAAACTTAGTCAATGGGCACAAAATAGATGAAAACTCCTCGACAAACCTTCTGTATTAACTAGCCAATCCCAAAAAACTTTGTACATCATTTTGGGACGTGGGTCTGGGCCAATTCCGCACTATTTCAATCTTCTAAGTGTCAACTTGAATTCCATCACCAGACATTATCTGGCCTAAGAATGCCACAAACTCAACCAAGAACTCACAATTAGTAAACTTCACATACAACTCTGGATCCTTGAGATTGTAGAGGAATATTTTGAGATGACTAGTATGACCCTCCTCATTCCTCGAATATATCAATATGCCATCAAAAAATACGATAACAAACATGTCCTGATAATGCTTAAATCTTTTGTTCATAATATCCATGAATGTTGTAAGAGCATTTAGTCAAAACAAGGGACATAACAAGGAACTTATAATGACCATAGCAAGTCCTGAATAATGTCTTCAGGATGTCACTTTCTCTAACTTTCAACTGATGATAGCCAGGTTTGAGTTCTATCTTAATGAAACAAGTGGCACCCTAAAGTTGGTAAAAAAAAGTCATCGATTCTCGGAAGGGGATACTCATTATTTATGGTGACCTTTGATGTTTGTGTAATCAAGACACAACTTCCAATGCAAGTGTCTACGATCGTACAATAGTAAAGTAACCCAACCAAGCGTTGGGGTTGAGTCCCAAAGGAGTGGGTTGAGAAATAGTAGAAAAATAAAATTTAGTTCTAAATAGTCAAAGCTAAAAACATGTTAAATCTAAGGGGTGATGCAAGCGTCAATTATCAATGAGGTTTTTGTCACAAGTAAGTAAAAACAGCAAAAATTCAAAAGTACTAATCAAGGAGATGGGGTTCTTAGGATGTGATAGGAATACGGGAAAAACTAAACTATTGGGCACATGCTTTTGACAACTAATCTGTTGAACACTTGTGACTAGGCTAGACTATAGAGGGGATAAATTCTCTCTCGAGCAACTTACCCCGAATCAAATGGGTTCCTCTCGGACACCCATTTTCCGCATGAAGAATAGCCTCTGCCTTAGCCCACTCACTCTCTCGAGCTGAGTGTATGGGAATTAGACTAGGGGTCACTCTCTCGAGCTGAACCTCATGTCGACCCACTCCCATCGGCCATCAATTTAGTAGTCTTAGTTTTACGACCTCTCTCTTGAGCAGGCTGAAAACACAAAGGTGAAATAGTATTTGCAACTACAATTCATTATGTTCCACCATAACTACTAAACGAAATCACATCTAAACAACAAATAAATCATCAACAAGCAAGACCCAACAGATAATCTAACCCATATTCACAAAATCACACCACAATAATTGGGGTTTTAGCTACACATGTAAAAGAGATAGAAATTTATACCAATATGAGTTTGCATTCAAATGGGTACGAAGATTTAAGTCTTAAAACAAGCAAAGAGTGAAGAATCCAAGAGACCCAAACCCAAAATCTTGGAGTTGAAACCCTTTGAACCTTCAAGTTCTTCAAAACTCTTTCCAAACTTAGAACTCAAAAATAGAAGCAAAGTCTGAAAAATTACTGTTCAAAGCTAAAAATTTGATACTAGAATAATAATTCTAAATAAGTATTTATAGTTTTCAAAAATCTGTGCTGCAGCGGATCATTCAACGTTGTTAGTCGAGATCGTCGATCAACTCGGCGATCCGCCCTTTGGTAAGTTTCATCGCCGTCTTGCTCTATCCTTCAGCATAATCGTGTTTAGATCATTGGGACATAGTATAGCTTCGTGGAACTACTCGGCGATACGCCGACTGCTCCTTTTCACCGCCGATTTGATCCTTTCCTTCAGGGCTCAGCACATTGGAACAAAAGGCGAGGATAAGATATTTGGCGACTCGCCGAATGAGTTCAGCGATTCTTAGATCTTTATTTCTTCTATCTTTCAGCTACTTTTGTTCCCTTTTGTTAAGTAGTGTCCATGCTTTACCTCAAACTTCATATACCTGAAACTTAAGGGTTTTCATCAGATATTGAGATAAAATATGCATTTGAGGACACTAATTCTATCAAAATATAGCCCTAAATGAGTCCAATTTGTGGACTCATCAACCTTGTTTCATTGATGATAATCAATACACATCCAAAGGAAACCATCTTTATTCCTCACGAATAATGAGACACTTGGTCGGATGAAACCCTTATCAAAAAAATCTCTCAATTGGTCTTTTAACTCTTTGAACTCAGCGGGAGCTATTTTATATGGATGAATAGAAATGGGTTGAGTATCAGAAAGAATATATATTTAAATGTATGTTTCTCTCTCAAGAGGGACTCCGGGAAGATCCTCTAGAAAGTTAATCACAACTGGAACTGACTGAATAGACGGTGTCTCAACACTAAAGTCATTCA
>JAJOOO010008832.1:0-18059 GCA_029582685.1 Solanum piurae
TTTTTCTGCATTTCTTTCAGTTGTCCCTATACTTCCGCGCCTGAACATCTTTCCTGCAAAATATGATAAAAACACATAAAAACCAATACAAAAAGGCCTTAGACACACACAACTTGTAAGTGAAATGTATTAGAAATACCGTAAACTCACGGTATATCAAACCACACCATGACTACTCTCAAAGTCTACTTGTGTCATGTATGAGTAAGTCCCATATCCTCACTCACACTAAGTAGATCTTCTTGAGTAATCATTAGTCATAGCTCATATTTCATGTTCATAGTTCATTTACATAAGAGAAACACACCATGGTTACTCTCAAAGTTTACTTGTGCCATGTATGAATGGCATCCCATAATACCACCCATACTAAGTATCCCTTTTTGAGGAACCATAACACATAATAACTAACTTTCTTGTTCATTAGACGGAATATAGCCTTAACCGACAAAGACCTCTGAGCTACATGGAATCCGGTGTCCTGTAATCCCACATAGAAAGAAGGTGGCCTACTTGCCTAAGGTACAACTAACATATTTAGATTTTAGGTAGATCCACTAGCTAAAGACCTATGTGGGCACATAGTTATTGGATAAGGAGATTGCTTCTAGAAACCTGGCCTATTGTATTGACGGGAAAGTTTCTATCTCATGAGATTATTTGTAGAAGACCCGACCTATTGTATTGATAGGAAGGCCTCTACCTCATTTTCCATATCCACTCGGTGCTAAGCATTATTTCCCACATTACTTGTTTAAGTCTTTGAATTGAATTCACATACATGAAATAGTATCTTACCCTTTATTCAATACAACTCATAACATAGCTCATAGATTCAATAGGTGAGAACTAACTTTCAACCTTAGAATCATCATTAGTATGTGAGTAAACCTTTCACACGAAGATCATGTGTTTTCATGAGAATGGACTTTCAATCAACACGTACAATAGGATCATCATGGTCATGTACACTTCATGCATAATAATGTGTAAAGGTGCATATGAGAACTATACTTTCAATTAACACCATTAATACATCATAATCATGTTTATGCATGGAGTGTGTGTGTGATTGTCCTTGCAATGACACAACAACACCATTATCATCATAGACACTTCCCTCTCAAAGTGTTCATAAGCATGTACATAATATCACAATCATGCATAATTCTCATATATTACATTCAAGGATCATAGACCATATAAGTCAACACATCTAGCATTCATTACATTAGACATGAACATATTCATATTTTAAGTAGTTCATTCATTGCATGTATAAGCTTATATACTCATATTGTAGGTCATGTGGGTAAAGTCCTTCCACAATAGTACCATATACAATTCAACATGCACATTGGCTTCCTTCTTAAAGCCTCAATATTCATAGTTCATTCCTTTTAGTTTTTACCTTTAAAGCCCTATAAGTCATCTTCATATTATGAGCATTACTCTCAGGCAACACCTCACATGGTCATCATGTAAACCTAATTCTCAAGGTAGACTAACCACATGCTTCATTCTTACTCAATTATAGTCATATAGCATCAAGTAAACTAAATCTCAATACTACTCAACCATGATTCAACATGTAAGACGTACTCAAGTTAGTTCATATCTACAAGCTTTACTTATAAGCAATTCACGTCTAGGTGATCTAATCTAAGGTAATTCATCAAGAAGTTCATCAATTTTAGAAGGTCACATCTAAACCCTCAATTTGCCTCTTTCATGACATAACCCTAGGCTATATCAATTTCACCCTAGAATCTTAGGTTAATCAAGAATATATGTAAAATCATACTTAAATCATGTAAATACATCAGAATCAACTCACATCCAATCAATTGGATCAACTTTAAACAACATTAATAATGTAAAGAAGAACCATAGCTAGGATTGGGAAAACTCATGGATTTTTTAAGAATTCGAGTTAAAACCATATAAAATCAGTAATACATTCATAAACAAACATAATTCATCATTTAAAAACGACTTTGAAAGGAATCCATGGGGTTGAGTTGAAACCCTAGCTATTTGGGTTTTCTAGATTTAAGATAAAAGCTTTTGAAGGGGCTCCTAGGGTGATAGCTACCCAAGAATGAAAACCACCATACCTTAGTGTAGAATCCAACCAAATTCGTATTGAAAAGCTCCCTTCTTCAAACTCTACTTGATCTCTTTCTTTGTTCTTCAATGGAGTTCTAGAGAGAAGATTTTGAGAGGGAAGAGTAGTTGAGATTTGATTTGGGGTCTTGGGTTATAATGAATTAATTAGGTTAGTTAAAGGTTTAAAACACCTCATATAAGTCTAATAAAATGAATTAAAATGATTTTACATTAATATAATCAAATTAGGAATTTCCTAAACTAACCTCACGTTACGCCGAAACTTGGCAAATTTCACGTCCCCAGCTACACCCATGACTTACGGACCGTAGGTGGGCCTACGCCTCGTCCTGCTGGTCCGTAGGTGGGTGGAATGGAGCTTCATTTTGAGGGCATGACCCACGACCCCAACCTACGAGGATTGGGTCCACCTACTGGCCGTAGTCGCCATCCGTAGGTGGCCCTCTTTTGACAGCTTTTTGTCAAATGGGGCAGCCTTAGGGTTAGACTTTAGGTTGAGGGGGACCCTTGGTTGGTCTTTGGGGGGTCGTATCTTGACGTTTAATCCCTAGACACCTCAACCTAAGCTTGGAAAGTCGTTTTACACTTCTAAACCCCACAACAAACTCAAAACAAACTCGTTATGCTCTAGTTTCACCTACTAGTTTTCGTTAGGCTCTAGCTTGATCTTACTAGTTTTTCCGGGTTGTTACATTTCAACTCCTTGTAATGAAGGGCGTCAACACCATGATGACAAAAAAGACCTCTAAGCTGTCAAGATCTGCAACAACAACAACTCCTACGGAAAATGTCCACAGTATATGTGAAATAATAAGGTTTAATCTCAAAAAAAAATTCCCATGCCAAGACAAATTGCATTGTATTGACGCTAATCTCCTCAAGCATTGTGCTGCTTGTTTTATACCTACCAGAAAGTATCTACACATTAAAACTAGTTGTCATATTGTTGTCTATAGTATCACATTTATTATGTTATTAATATATTTCTTGCCCCATGTATCCAAGTTCTACCATAGAAAACCATCCAAACAATCCATTCCTAATTTTTTTCATTTTCTCTATATCGTCCTTCAACTCAATTGGAAATGTGGATTTAGCAATCCTCCAATAATTTTTTCTTTTTTATATTCATTTACAATTTTACACCGATTTAGAAGAACATGTCTTGCACATTTTTCATGTCCTTTTGAATTTCATATATTCTAAAATCAAGTTTAAATAATCGAGTTCTAAATTTAATATTTTTATATATAATAGTAAAAAAATATTGTTAAAATAAAATCTAAACTAAAATTATTTCACGAATTTTTTTTGTATATTAGCTTCTATCCCCACTACATACTTGAAATTATGACAAAAGTATGATTACAGATGGTTCCTTTTCCTTATCAAGGTATGATTTTGGATAAAAACACATTTCAAATGTTTAAGATATACATTAATGAGAATCATTCAAAGAATGATGAATTTTGTAATTGTAAGGGGTCAGTTTTGGTGAGAAATAAAAGAAATGAATAGAAACATGAAACTAATGTTGTTAATCTCAAGTTTGGTTTAGGGACTTAAATCACATATTTTGTTTAATTGAAGGTTAATATGTTGCCTTCATTAATATGAGAACCAAAATTAAAATAAGTAAATAATAAGTGGACAAAAATAATATTTTTTCATAATTGTTTGTCACTCTTAAAATATGATTTATATCTAGATATAATGTCTTGTGAATAGTGCTAAAATTCAATACAAGTACTTTATCTCTGTGTTCTAACTTTTACTGATGACGAATCTTACATAACATTTTAAAAAAGAGTATCAAAATCTAATTGAATTGTACAGATATAATTGAAATGATTTTGAAAAGTCTAATTTTAGTTATAATTCTTAGAGATTCAAGCCAAAAGTCCAATATGAGTTATACTTCTCTTATCACTTTCTAACTTTTGCTAGTAGCTCTTACATAACTTTTTCAAAAATATATCAAAACGAATTGTACCAATATGATTAAAATAGTTTTAGAGAAGTGATCTAATTTTAGTTATAGCTAAATTGTATCGATATCGAAGAAAAACCGATAAGATTGAAATGATTTTGAAAAGTCTAATTGTATACAAACTAAAATAACCGAGAAATTGATATTGATACAAATTTTATAAAATAATCGATCCAACCGAACCCTTATGCCCCTAATTAAAAAGGTGATGGTCCAAATCAATGAACAACATGACATTTCTAATGGTATGAGTCTGGACTGTGCAGGAACACTGTTTTTTTGACAACCTCAAATCAGACCTTCGGCGGGAGCGCTGCTTTGTTAAGTCAACCCTTAATTAAAAGATGATGGTCCAAACCAATGAATAACTGACATCTCTAGTGATTTGACTTGAAACTATGCGGAAACACTGATTTTGATAACCTCAAACTTGGGCCATCGGCGGAAACACAACTCTATTAAGTCAACCCCTAAATTAAAAGATGATGGTCCAATTCAACGAATAACCTGACATCTCTAGTGGTTTGACTTGAAACTTTGCCCAAACTCGGGCCATTGGTGAGACCGCTGCTCTGTTAAGCCAGCCTAATAAAATTACTTTATTTTACTCCCACCGTAAACATGATGCACTTATTTTGAACTCACTACTTGTGTCGAGGGCTAAAGATTTGAATGTCCCGATCATCTTAATGCTCCCACTTGGGTTACAAGCTCACGTTACTAAGCTCAGCGATATGTGTTGTCTTGTTGAGTACTTATAAAAAGAAACTTTTGGTCTATCGTCACCGATGTGGGATGTGACTTGATTATTGCTTAATTAAATCTTGTATAGTAATTAAGGATGTGTTCGGCATAGAGGATTTTTTTAGTTTTTCCATGTTTGATTGATCACATATTTTAGAAAATACTTCTGTAGAAAAACAAGTTCATTAAAAATATGAAAAACAATTTTCCTAATGAAAGTATGGAAAAACAAATTCCACAAATGACATTTCACATTAATGGTGTTCTCCTCACCATCCAAACACACTTCATCTTCATCCTTGCCCCAATAACCCCATCCCCACAACCCCAACGTATAGTGAGTCTCGCTAAAGTCCAGCGTGAGTACTCATCTTATCATTCTCTAACTTCTACTGATGACTCTTACATAACATTTTCTAAAAAATATGAAAACCAATCAAACTGTATAGATGTGATTGCAAAGTCTAATTTTAGTTATAATTTCTAGTGAATCGCGCTAAAATACAGTACAAGTACTCATCTTATCACATTTTAACTTCTAGTCGTGACGAATCGTACATAACATTATAAAAAAGAGTATCAGATGCTAATTGAAATATACCTATATGATTGGATTGATATTGAAAAGTCTAATTCTAGTTATAATGTCTAAGAGACTCGCTAAAATACACCTTATCTTCACCCCAACCATATTCCCACCACCCCATTATTTAGAGACTCTCGCCAAAATTTCAATATGAGTACTTATCTTGTTATGTTCTAACTTCTGCTAGTGACAAGTTTTACATAACGTTCTAAAAAGTTAATGACAATTAATCAAATTGTATCAATATAATTGGAAAGTGTAATTTTAGTTATAATTAATGTCTAGTGAGCTGCTAAAATTCAATACAAACATTTATCTGATCATGTTCTAGCTTCTACTAGTCACGTATCTTACATAACATATTAATTAATAGAGTTTATTTTTAAAAAAAACTAACAAACTTATAATTTACAAAGCTTTAATAATTTATCACTTACATAGCTTACTTACTTTGAATTTTAAAATTTGAAAGTCTAACAATCTAACTTTATAAGGAATTGAATTTAACAAACTTACAATTTCCAACACTTTCAAAAAATTATTTCTTTCTTAGCTAACTTACTTTGAAATTTATAAAGTCTAACAATCTAACATTTATAAAGAATTAAATTTTAAAAATAAAAATATGTAATTAAAAATCACAACTTAGATATTTAACAGTAATATTTATTTTTTAAAAAAATTATCGTTCCGCGATCTGTTCTATCCCGTAAAATAGGTAGATCGAGACGGGACTATTGATTTTTACCCATCTGTCCTGGTCCGGGATAGGCCCATTCCCAACTCAATCCCTACCAATGTTGTTCCGGACCCGTCCCATTCACCCTTATCCCGCCCGCCCCATCTCGAACCAAGTCCCCTTGCCACACTTAATTATTTTTATTTTTTTCTTCCAAAATAACACTTTAAAATTGAATTTTCACAATGCCACCAGTATTATTTGATCTTTTCTCTACATGAGAAGATCAAGAGATTAATTTAGCTTGTTTAGGTGTAAAATTATGACTAAGCAACAATTTCCATAACATAATCCTTGTTTGCATAAAAGTTTTGTAAATAAATAACTATTTTTAATCATATTTTTGTTCTTTTATAATTTCCAAAGTAATGTAATAAAGTTAGTGTACATTTTACTTCATTTTTTTAAAATCCACTTTATGAAATTAAATTGAATAGTTAGTATGATGTTGTATATTTATATTTTTCAAATTCAAATTCAAATATAACACATAGTTTAAAGTGTAAATGTTGCATTATTAGGTATGCCAAAATGACCCAAACACAGGTGACCGCAGGGAAGTGATCTTGAATGGTGAATACAATATTTTCATAAACAAGACAACGATCTCCCACTATCAAGCAACTCTGTCTCATCAAGAATTGAACATTAGATGATTTCTTCTCATAAGTTCTAGTCACGAGGGACAAAATAATTGTGTTTTTTCAACCTGAGACTTCAAGATTTTCTCACCCACTTAATTGCCCACACCCTTGGGTCCTAATTTCTACATCATTATTATGCTGCTACTCTTTGGGGTCATTTGGTTAGCACAATAAGGTGGACTATTTCCAAGATAAAGATTGGAATAAAATTTATTATGCATTTAGTTGAAGGTATAAATTACCATCAACCAAACGCAACATAAATTTAATCCAAGCTTAATCATGAAATAACTCGACCTTAGTCCAAGGATTACTATCCCAAGAATATAATATCACAGAATAACGAACCCTTCAGGATTAAAAGTGGTACTTCACTGTCAGGCACATAAAGTAATGAGCATTAAACCATAATTTTCAGCAATCCAAATTACAGAGCAGCCACACCAGTTGGATATGGACTTTCATATGCTACCACTATGAGCTTGAGAAACAAGTCATTCATTTGAATATCTAAATAAAAACATACTTGGTAAAAATAGGAGCAAATACTATCCAGAAAACTATCTTCCATGATTAAATCAAACAAAATTGGATTTAGCAAGCAATTCATGACACAAGAAAACTACATATTGTGATCAGCCAAACCTACTCCAGCTCACGTCTCAGCTTATGCCACAAGTGTACTGGCAGTGGTAGATTCACTGCACATAAGCGGAAATAACAATTATCAGCTTCAGTTATATAAGAATCGCACCAAATGAATAATATGGCATACACCCTTGCTTTTAAACCAAGAAAGTAGTAAAAAACAACAGGAAAAACAACAGGGAACCATGCAAGATTTTTTATAACCAAGAAATCTCTGAAGGTGCAATGCTCAAACTCAAATGGATAATAATGAGCCATCCTTCATTCTCCATTAGATATCAGGTTTTGGTTTGCGGCAAGGTACCCATAATGTGGACCTAATCCACACATCACATGCTAAACTCTTACAGCACTAGACCAAAGACCCAGGACAGAACCACGCAAGAAAATCACCAAAAACTTTTAGAAAAGCAAAAAAGAAACAGATTGAAGAATCAATGTCAACGGTTTATATGCTGTGCGTCCCAACATACAAGTATTCCACTATCAGCAACCCATAGTACTACAGTAAGAAGTAAAACTTTACTGTATTTTAAGAAAAAACATATCCAGGCCTGGAAACAAACAACTTCTTCACCATTCAGAACTTTCCTTTAACATTTTAGTAGTTTTCTTGGTGCATTTTTCAATAATATGCACCAAACATAATTTAGACATAAAATGAAACCAAAGTTAAACTAGAAAAGAGTACAGCAAGGTGTCAAGGAAGGTGGGTTTAATTACAACTTTAAAGCTTGCTAAGCATAAACCAGGAAATTTCATTTAGAATGGAGCACATATCAAGAAGACGGAAGCAAACAACAATAACAAGTTGACAACCATGTCTCAGCCCCAATCTAGTTGAGGTTAGCACATGAATCCTCACAATTCATTTTGCTCAATTAGGACAGACATCACAATCAAAAACAGTATAAACCTAACACAGCCAATAGTCCTAAGATTTAGAAGATTTTAGCTAACTTTTCAAAATGTAAGGGAAATAAATCTTAGACCTACCTCAATTCCAAAAGCTAACACATGATGTGGGGAGACAACCCAACAACCCATTCTTTAGAGTACACATAGGCCATGGAGGCTAAGCATTGGTCAAATAAAGAATAGGGGTGGAGGGAGGGATGAAGTTTAGGCTTAATTCTTCCCCAAAAGCTAACTCACGAGGTGATTACCTAATGACCATATGAGCAGGCAACAACTCATTCTCTGAACCAGTCACTTTAACATTAACAAACAACAAACTACTACAGAACTTCTTTCGGGCTAAAATCAAATAAGAAAACCTATGTTTAATGCAGTGGAACCAAACCACTCCGGCAATCTTAACGGAATCAACAATGCATACTATCTGCAGTGCGCTAAATGCAACTAAATATCACATTAGCACAACATTATAAGCGAGAGAGAGAGAGTAGCAAGTAAGCTTACTATTTCCAGACAGCGAGAGAGAGAGAGTAGCAAGTAAGCTTACTATTTCCAGACAGGTGGGAGCTTTTTTGTTTTCTTGTAATAGCGAGCAAGGCGATGGATCCTGCTCTCCACCAAAATCAAACGGAACTTAGAATCCTTATCCTTCCTGTTCCTCTCCAAATGCTTCCTAATGGCAACAGCCTTCTTAATCAGGTGGTACAAATCCTCTGGAATCTCAGGTGCAAGCCCTATCAATTATCCCCAAAAAATACTCATACATCTCAAACCACATTCGTTCAAATACTCATAAACCAAACCACATTCATATAAACAATGATAAAAACGTACCGTGTGCCTTGAGGATACGCAAGATCTTGCTACCAGTAACACTCTTCACTTGTGCAATTCCATGAGAGTCACGAAGAATCACACCAATCTGTGAAGGGGTCAATCCTTTCTTAGCGAACTTGCAAATGTTGTCCTCGACCTGTTATCACAAAATCAAGCAAAAATTAATCAAAATTGGTAAAAACATACAGTAGTAGTTAATAAAGGTGGATGAATTTACATCTGGAGCAGAGATCTTGAGCCAACTAGGAGGAGTTCTCTTGTAAGGGAGAGCAGAAGCTGAAATACCCTTACTGAAACCACAAAAAAAAAAACGAAAATGTCAAATTGATGCTCAGAAAAATGGGGAAAAAATGGAGATTCAAAAGAGAGAATGACGAACCCACGACTGTGCATACGACCCATGATGGCGGAGGCTACTGGTGGTCTGCAATGGAGGCTTACCTTTGGTTGTGCGGAAGGATTTTTCTGAACGCTGCTTCTCTTCTTTAATCTATGGCGTTGTCCTAGGGTTTAGTATTACTACTTTGGGCCTTCAGAAGCCCAGTTTTCTGGGCTGGGATAACATAACATAGTTACCTATAAAAGGTGGGCCTATTATTCAGCTTAAAATTCAGGACCTCAATTTTAACTTTTTAAGTTTCAATTCGAAATTAGAGGTTTATTTCAAGGAATTTTTACATAAATAATATATTTTAGGGAAAATTACGCGTATAAGCAAACATATATTAGTTAATTACTTAATATAGCTATAGTTTACCTTAATTACAATTCGCGGCTTACTTTTAGCTATAATTACACAGCTCAACTTTTTAGTTTTGTATAATTCAAAATTTGTATAACTTTTGTATAATATAATTTGTATAACTAATTGCACTTTTGATGTTTGTAATTGTATAAATTAGTTATTTCGAGTTTATACAAAAATAATTGAATTATACAAATGTACCCGCGAATTATACAAACCTGCGAATTATACAAATCCGCGAATTATACAAATGAGGCAGCTTAAACTATAGCTACAACCCGTAAATATGCAAACTATAGCTATGAAGCATAATTAAGTTTATTATAGTGGTTATTTGTGAAAGTTCCTCTATATTTTATTTGATTAATTATGCTTTTAAGGGTTACTTTATTTTTATTACCATATATGACATAATTTTAGCTTTAATAGTCATTTGATATAAATCTGTATTAAAATTGTATATTAGGTGAAGTTCTGAAATCTTGTATTAAAGTTATATCAAAACTATATTAAATATAAACAATATGTGGTATGGTGGTGGTGATTACGAAAAAGAAGAGGTGAAGCTTTGAAAATCAGTTGTTGTATTAAAATTGTATAAATATAAACCATAGTTATAAACTTATAATACCATTCGAATTCGATATTATATATTGCTATAAATTCGATAGTTATTATTCCAGAACAAATATAATACACTTCTAACAATAAAAACTAATGTAAATAGTACCGAAGTGTTTGAAATTCACATATAATACTAATAATATATTTGTATTAAAAATATTATAGTTATATATTAGGTGAAGTTCTGAAAAATTGTATTAAAGTTGTATCAAAACTGTATTAAATTTAAACAATAGGTGTTCTGATGGTGGTGATTTACCAAAAAGAAGAGTGAATATCTGAAAAATTGTATAAATATAAACGGTGGTGATAATACAATTCAAATTCAATATTCAACATTACTATAAATTTGATAGTTATTATTAGAACAAATGTAATACATTTCTAACAATGTAAACTAATTTAAATAGTACCAGAATGTTTGAAATTCACATATAATATATTGTATTAAAAAGGTCAATAGTTGTTCTAGACCGTAGTTATAATGACTTATTTGTATTAAAAATGTCATCAAGGATGTCGTGGACCTATATGAGTTTGCAATGATTGGCATAAACAAGCCATCCTCGGAGGACTGTACTTTTCTATTGAGGAAAATAGTTGTTAGCGAGAAAAGAAAATAAGGGGAGAGAGAGAGCCAAAATGTTATAAATGATAAAATAAATTATTTTACTATAAATGGTAATTACGAGGGTAATATATATTGTTTATGTAAAATGACCTTATTTCAACTTTAGTTTCAAATAATAAATTCTTTAAAAAGTAAGATTTTAAATTCAAAATTGTGATTTCAAATTTTCTGAATATAAAATTTGATTCATAAAAGTTTATATTATATAATATAAAAAAAGACTCATTATTTTAAATTTTGTATAAAAAGTCATGCTCGATGTAAAAAATATTATACTAAAGATTAGTTAGTTATCTAGTGTATCTTTATAAAAAGATATATATTTATAAGTTTATAATATAATATAAATTACCACATTGTTACGTTGTACATTCTAGTTAAAATTATAATAGTGTGTCAAAGCCCCACCGTCATATCGTATACCCAAATTACTCGTATCGTTTGACTAACAACACTTATAACTATTTGTTGTTGAATTATCCTAAGAAATTCAATATTCAAAATGGGAAGATTTGTATTACATCAAAGGTCAAAATCATTGTTGATAGGTTCTTTGGTTTGGATAAATCGTTCAATTATTGGATATATGTCAAGTCTTGTTTATGCTGATGGGATTGCTAAAAATTTCATAATGAAGAAACAACAATAAAAATTCTATCATTCCAAATTCGAGTCTCACTGTAAATTGAAAAATCAATGACCGCAAATGACACTAAATATTCTTATGATTATTTTATTCCTAAACATGCATTGCACGCGATCATATTTGAGGAAGATTAAGAACCTTTGCACTATTTTAGGACGACGATTGTATCTAACTGAATATGTTTCATGCTAAAATGGACAAAAAATGTGTTGAAATCTGCAAATTTTTGTTGATGTTCACACAGTGTGCTGAAATGTGAAGCTCATTTTTTTTTTGGCTGACTGTTAAAAATTAAAACTGCATTATAAATAGAGCCAGGGGTGGGTCAATGCATCTAGCATTCGCCTTAGGCCCCAAAATTTGAAGGTCCAATTTTTTTTTAGTAATAATAAAATTATTTTAAGCTTTTTTTAACAATATAATAAACTAGAATTTTTTATTTTTTTTTAGTTCGTTTCGAAACATTAAAAAACGTTTTTGTCTTTTTTGTCAATTTTTAAATTTACTTCCACATGATATGTCTAAGACCACAAGATTAATTTTTTTTTTGGTATATATATATATATATATCTTTAGTTTAAGACCATAGAAAAAATAAAGTCATAATTAAAAAGAAAGAAATAATTTTGCATCTCAAAATAAAATACAAAATAATTAAAAATTAAGCTCCGATTTATTTTTGGCTTCAGACCACTAATTAGCTTGAGCCGCCACTGTTGTGTAGTAAATGAAAAGAGTTCTATTAAGCAAAAGATAAAGATAAAAAAATAAAGCAAGTAAACAAGATAGAACATATATATATATATATATAGAGAAAAAAGAATGTTAAACTTGTTGATGTGACACCTCTATATGAGCTACATTTGTATTTATCTTTTTTTTTGGGATTTAAAAAATAATAATAATACATTATCTATTAATTAAATGACTTAAAAATGTCTCACAAAATAAATCCTACCCTAAAGCCCACATATGAGTAATCAATCAGATCTTCAAGACAAACCAATAAAAGCCCAAATAACTTATTTCCTATTGACAACCCACCTAATTGAATTTCTATCTTAAAAATTCAATTAAACTTTCAAATTTTCAATCGATCCTTCTTCTTCAAGTGTATTCCTAAACATATCTCTTACCAAGATTCAAATATCGAATTTCACTATTTTTCTGCTCAATTTTGTAATAAATCGTTTATTCATCATTTGTAATTGCAATGGAATTCAATGTCTATTCCTCTTTGAATAACGGCATTTAATTAATTCTTGAGCCTTTTTCATATTCTATTGTTTGTGCTATATATAGATAAGAATTGAATCTTTTCTATGTTGTAGATTGCTTAGTTTGTCTTGCTTTTTATTGGATTTTTAGAATGACTTATTATTTACTTTCAGAGTTGATTACCGCTAGAGATGATTTGATGCTAAGGGTTAGGATTTGTAGAATGTGTGATGGTATTATTTCGAAGAAAAAACGACGAGTAGATCAGTTTGAGTATGATTTTTGAAAGTCTTAATTGTCAAATCACATGCTGTTTTGTTATATCACGTCAATTTGGTTCATGCTATAGTAAGAAGAAAAAAACAAGTTATTTTTTGTTGTTGAAGTCTTAAAATGAACATAAACATGTTGACAAATTTATTTTTACAAAACAAATAGGTATCGGTTGATGTCTTTTAGGCTTGGAAGATCCCAAGGAAGAACTACATGTCATTGATGGGGGTAACAGTAGGAAAAGAAGAAATGTAATCTTAGATGATAATGAATTAAGCGATGAAGAAACAAATAAGAGCAAGAAATAGAGAGTTTAGCGTAACTTCTCATTTGCTATCCTTATAACTTTGATTTCCTCCATTATATAGCTATCTATATCTTATTAGAGATTTGGTTGATCAATGTTTAATGCTTATTTTTATGTTGGTGAGTAAATTTTGTGTTGTAAATGTGAATCGGTAGCTGAAGTAAAACTCTTTTGATCTCTAATTGTGATTGACAAAGTGTGGAATGTTTTGAACATAGGGAAGAATTTCAACTAAACTTACAAAGGCACGGAATCAAATTCACAAATTCTTGAAATACATCACATCATCTCATTTTACTAAATAAAGACAAATTTAACAGTAATAACAATGTAAGATAAACATTTTACATGAAAAAATAGAGATGCAAACAAAACTATAATAATCAAGATTGTAAGATGCAACAGATCATATCTTATAATACCTTTGCCACAATCCTCTTGACAAACTATTGCTGCAAAAATAGTGTTGGAACACCTAGCAGGAGCAGAAAGAACCAATATTTGTTCTTTCTCCTCAAGCAACGCTTCAACAGTTCTATTTCTTGAAAGGCCATATCAGTTCCTCCTGAAGATCCATTTATAGCTTCAATACTTCCTCTGAATGAACATGTTTTCAATATCGATTGAATCTAATCTAATTTCTTATAACGTTCATTAATAATGACCAGAATTATTTTACATTTGTATTATACCATGCATTTGGTCAAACATCAATATATAGTGAATTTTTAAACCTGCTAAGCTTCTTCATGTACTTACAGCTCTTCCAACCATAATAGCCTTTAGTCTTGGCACACCTTCGAATCAGTTCTTCACCTTCCGTCATCTGCTTCTTGAACATCTCTATTTCTTCATATCAGACCATTTAGATTTTAGAGCCTTGCTCAAACTATCAATATTGTTTGCAAACACATGTTCAGCAATAACGGCTTTGAATAATATATTTTACTTGAAGTATGAAAACTGAATGAAGGTTCTTAATACAAATAGTATTGTATCATGTTTTGCCTATTAATGTTGTTATTCCTAAGTCCTATTCAACTATTCTTCCATCACATGACTTTTTCCAACCCCACACATATATTCAATTACAGATTTCACGTAATTTGAACCTTAACAAATCGTTTAGTACGACAAGAGCTTGCAATTAGTATATAGTTTACTCTTCAAGTAATTGGAAAACCACTTATAAGGGAAGTATATTGTTTTTTTAGTACTTTTTTTGTTTCAATTTGTTTTACGGGAAATTCACGGGTCAAGGACCACTTCTTTCCTATATATCCATTACCAAGTACACTGTGTGTCTGCTGATTTGAGTATAAATTTCATCATCCCCTCATTGGAGTACTAGGCAGGAAGTAGAAAGTGGTTGATTCAGTAAGTCAGTTAATAATGAGAGTTGAAAAATAAAGGGAAAAGGCTCAAAAATGCCATTAATCTATTATAAAATGTTCAAAAATGTCATCCTTCCACCTATTGATTTGAAAATACCCTTAATATTTCCTTTAGTTAACAGAAATCTGATGTGGAATACATGTTTTATACCCATTAGGACTAATATACCTATATATGAAGGTCAATGTGTAGAGCACTATATAGGGGAATGTTAATTTCTTAGTTGAAGGCATTTGAAATTTTTCCAATGTTTTACGACAAATCAAATGTTAAAATAACAAAATTTACAAATCATAACTAGAATAATTATGATCACTACAATAAAAATAACTTTTAGCGGCAATAAATAGACATATTAATAAAGAGTGCTAAAGTTTTTACCGGCAATAGTTAAGTGTCATTAGATTCAATGTCCCTAAAGGCTTTAGGGACATTATACAAAGAGTGTTAATTGCCGCTAAAAATACATATTTAGCGGCAATTGAGCTATTGCCATTAATTAATTGCCGCTAAAGATAATTTTTGATGTAGTGGATATTCCATCAATATCTAACTTGGAGAGGATACTATTCATTTATCAGCAATGTTATTCATTTATCTTCACATTGCTGCTTGCTTTAGAGACTAAACAATGGAAATAATACGCAACAATCAGCCAAATAACGATAATAAGAAAGACTAGGGGTACAACTCTTTAGATCCCCAGTCGAAATCATCCAACATCAAATTGTATAAGACCTTAATGATATATTAACCCAACCCAACTCCAACTTTCGATCACATTTTAGTTGAAACGTTACCATTAGACCTCAAATAACATATAAGACATACAATCATAGGTACCACCACCAATAGCAATCATGTATATACTTGCTTGATACCATATCTCTTTAAAATAATCTTTCAACCAAAATGGAACTTGACAATAAAATATGGTCAAAGAAAGACTTTGCAAGTCAATTAGTAATTTTCCTTTCCTTTAGCCTCTTGCATAGCTTGAAGCATCACAGTACTGAAAAGGGAATCAGACTGAACCAACAATCAAACAAAAATAGTTTCTAACTTGATTTCAAAACTAAAAGAGTAATGACAGACCGCTTTGTGAAGTTTTCGAGCTTTAGTAATCATAATACAAAATCATAGTTTTGAACCAGGATGTGCCTACTGTGGCAGCAGATAACTGATGCCTCCTCCTAGGGGTGTACAAAATCTAATCAAACCGCAAATCGAGTCAACCCGGAAAAAAAACCCGACTAGTGGTTTGGTATTGAAAAAAAACCCGACTATAATTGATTTGGTTTGGTTTTAACTAAAAAAAGTCAACCCGAGACCAAACCAACCCGATATTATATATATTTATTTTTAATTTTATTTTATACAAAAAAATGTTTATTAATATATAATTTATATATTTTTCTTAATCTTTCTCACAATTTTATGTTTAATATTAGTGGACTTTGGGCTACATTGTTGACTTGAGCCCACTTGTTATTTTTAGGAATAAACAAAAGCCCAAATAAATTATACAATTCAACTAGCCCTATATAATATTCTCTATCAGTCTATCTCATTTAACTAAGGCCATTAGGTCAGCAACTCTTCACCTTCAAAGGCTTAGTCACTATTAGGTTTTACTGCTTAGCTATTAGGGCATATATTGAGCTCGTTTTTTTGATTTTAGTTCGAATCATCATCAACTCATCTTAATCTAGGTAAGTAATTGCTACTAGCTCATTTTTAGATATTTTTCTTGTATTGCTATTGTCAACAACACAATTTTGGGTAGTTGAATCATAGATATAAACCTAAAAATTATACATCTTGGTGTCCATATCCATGGTGTGTTAAGCTTAGCAACAAGATGATGATAATTTTTTTGTATATAAGTTTCACTTATTTCTCTTTTTACTTATGTTGTTTCAATGCAATGAAAAAGGGGCAAGTGTTCGACTCATTGCTTTTGGTTCCATTTGTATGGAGGTTTTTATACTGTAAACATCGTGATGGTCGGAAAAACAAGTGATAGAGATAAAAAAAATTAAGAGACTATTAGATTTTGATAGCAGTAGCCAGTAATATACATCAAACTTTTCTAACCAAATATTTTGTACTATATTTGTATCTGTTTTAATTTCAAAGTGAAATACACTTCTAAGTCTTGTGCACAATACTTAAATGGAAGTCTTGTTGAAACACAATCTTGTATCAGAATACTAATAACTATTGTTATGTGCAACAACTTTCATTTTGGATGGAAACTACACCTTCTGTAACGGATGTAGAGATGATTATTAATATTCCTTCAACTATGTCGACAATATCTCAACAACAAGGTAAAGTAACTCCACGTCGACGCACACCTCCTAAGAAGAAAAAAAGAGTAGCTCCTCCGATTACTCCTAACTCTGGAACTACATGTAGAGAAACATTTCAAATTTGGGATCATTTCTCCAAGTTTATTGCTAAAGGAGGTAAATGTAGGGCAAAATGTAATTATTGTACTAAAACATTTGCTGCCGACAGTGTCAATGGGACGACTACATTATGGAATCATTTAACTGTGAAATGTCTCAAGTCTCCATTTAAGTCCGATAAGAGGCAAACAACATTAAAACCTATCAAAAGAGGTTGGCCAGAAGGTGGTTCCACTGAAAAAGGGGTGTTTAATATGGATGAAATTAAGAGAGCAATTGTCGAATTTATAATTATTGATGAACAACCGTTTAGAGTTGTTGAGGGAGAAGAATTCAAAAAATTAATGGCTAAAGCCTTTTCAAATTTTGAAGTACTTTCTCGTGTAACTGTTGCTCGACATTGTCTAAGGATTTATCAAGAAGAGAAAGAAAAGCTTAAGGAGCTTATAAAAAACCAACGTGTTTTTCTTATCAGTGATACATGGACGTCAATCCAAAATTATACTTATATGGTCGTCACTGCACATTGGATTGATGATCAATGGAATCTACAAAAGAGAATTCTTAATT
>JAJOOO010008833.1:0-26892 GCA_029582685.1 Solanum piurae
CGGAGGTCTCATACAAGCCTTAGCATTCATTCGTCGCATAGATACTAAAGAAAACCATAAGTGATTAAAAACTTTCTTCACACACGAAGATACTTTCAATAAATAACAAGCGAAAGACTTTCTAGACTTTATAAATGATGTCTCAAAACCGTCTAATACTTGAATACAACAATGGGACTAAGCCCATACAAGACTTAAACAAAATACTAGAAATACAACAAAAGGAACATGTAGGGTATTGTCCTCGAATCTATGAGGGCTCACCAAGCCTTCATCGTCAACACTTAGAAACCTATCAAGTAGCCATGACATGTCACCATCTCCCAATCCCTACACTTTAGTCAAAAAGGGAAAGAAAAGGGTTAGCACAATTAAGTACCAAGTATGGAGACCATGCAAAAACATGCTTCAACAGACATTTACAATGAATACATGATTTCATATCAATTTGATTAAACCTTCACTTCACAAGTATAAGAGACATAATACAAGTCAACATTCACATATAAGACCATAGCCAACCATACATATACTCAACATATATCCATATACAACCCATGCTTAACTTTAAAAGAACACATGCCATTTCATTACCATAGGACCTCTACCTATTATAACCTTAAGACACACTTTAGTGAGACAAGAAGTGACCGCCCATACAACCTCTTCAAGCACACTTAAGTGTTCCTGAAGATTACCTTAGATAAGGACATTTCCTTTACAACATAACATCAATAGACCATCATTCTTTAAGAAACCATTTAGGAGACCTTCAAGCACATAAGGGGTTTTCACATAATTGTCGTTAGACTTAGGGAACTCACTTTAGTATCTTCAAAGCCTACTCGTGCCATGTGTAGATAGCATCCCATACTACTACCTACACGATGTAGAACCTATCCAATAACTATAGTGCACATCCCACATGATGGGAATAGGCATAAACTACATAGATCATACTAGCTAGGCGTGGAATTCGGAGTCTATCCTACTCCGTGGAGGTTGTCCTACCTGCCAAGGGTAGAACTAGTAAGCAACCCATGTAGGCACATGGTTTGGAGGATGTCCAAGGAAGTTCATTGTGCCTAATCTCATACTTAACTAGGCCACTTTCCTAACCACACCCACTCGGTGCCAGCCTTGTTTTCCATAGAGTATATCAATCACATATGTACTAGAGATGGTTCCTTTTCTAGTTCAACAAACTCATAGCACCTCTTCCCAAGAAAGGCCCCATTTCTTAGGCATAGCCAATGAAGGTTCATAAGGATAGCTCATTTAACTTTCCTAGATAAGGATTCTCATGCCGTTCCGGCTCCATCCATCTCTAAGTCTATCATTTCACTCAAGAAGGGAACATCTCCCTAAGGCCCATCCTTCAAGGTTATACATTTACTTAGGAAATCTAGACTTATGAAAGGGCACCATTTCTTAGTTCAGCCGATTCAAGTCTTGGCCTAGAATTCCTCTTTTAGCATTTATAGAAAGGCCATTTCTTAGTTGTAGCCCACTTCACACATTCATTCATTCAAGACTTTAAGTTACAAGAAGAGACACTTTAGTCTACTAATCAAGTCACAACATTATCATTTGAGGACACTTCATAATCCAACATCCTCACTTATATACATCATTTCAAGAGAAACATGCTTTCACATTAGCATAATAACATTTTATCCAATATCACATTAATACCATTAGAACATCTTCACATTATAGCATCACAAAAACTTTACATATAGCTTCATATAGGACTTTACATATAGCCTCATATAGAACTTTACATATAGCTTCATTTATATATAATAACACAACAATACAACAATACTATTGTATTTCCCTTCAAGGCCACAATCATAATTCAAAAGCAACAAGCAACACTTCCACCAAAGATGGATCCAACCTAAGAAACAATTATAGCAATATTAATAGATCAACCCATCTTACCACCTTTCAAAGGCCATAAGCCACAACACTCAATTCCATCCCAATTATACAATATTCATCAAGTTAGGTCAACTTACCCTCTTTCCATAGCTATCTTGATAATCCTCATATTCCAACAATTAACAATGATAATAACAACATTCAACTATAGAAGCTAAGCGAAACAATATCCAATAATCAACATAAAGGCTAAATCCCAATTTATGACCTTTCAAGGCTACTACCTCACATTATACAATTCAATACCAATTTCCAACAATTCAACATAGCTAAGATCATATAAGAACAGCCCACATCAAACCACTCAATAATCCTTCTTCAATTACTCAAAATCAATAGACCCACTTTAGGCCAAATTTAAAGAACTTGAGAAAACATGCGTTCATGAATATTTCTTTCTTAAAACCATCAATAATCATTACTAACAACATAAAACATCATTTAAAATTATTTAATGCAAGAACCCATGCTTAGAATTCGAAATAGGGTTTTGTGTATTTGAAAAACCTTTTGATTGGGCTCCTTGAAAGAAAGAATAATCAAGGATAAAGGATCCCCATACCTTAACCTTCATGAGTCCCATGAAATTTGAGAAGAGAACACATGAAACCTTTAACCCTGGCTCCATCTTTCACCTTGAGCTAAAATGGGGTTTTGAGAGAGTTTTGAGAGAGGGAGGGTTTTAAATTTAGGAGAATGAATTCTATAATACTATATACAGTTTAAATACCTTTAAAAACACTTAAAAACAATAACCCATAGTACCCAAACTACCCCTCACTTAGTTGGACCTTTTTAAACAAGTCAAACTTGAGTTTTAATTTCGTAGATTTCATCGGGAAACAAGTTCGCGACGCGGAGGTGTTCCCGCAAGTTTCTGGAAATTAAATTTCGAGACAGAAGAGTCTGTGATACGCCTGTGACGCGGACCGACCGTTTGGCCCTTGGTGGAGCTAGTCCGCGACGCGGACATGCTCCCTCCATGAGCATTTTCAAGCTGCCGTGGCGGCTTGCTCGGCCAAGGGTTGGGGTCCTCCTCGGGGATCCTTAGGGTTGTCCCGGGGAGTCGTACCCAAACATTTTGACCCTAAAAACATTTATTAAGACACTAGGGTCACCTCCACTGATTTTAGACTCCAAACAACACATAAAAACATGAACAACATACTAGAACACACCGACACGTAAAATACTAGTTTCTGAACGTCTTGGTCGTCCCTTGACGTTTGACTTCCAAACTCTTTAAAACTGACTAAAAAGTCTATTCTTCATTATTTTAACAAGTTATTAATGCATAAAACCCATGTAAGGCTCTACTTTATCCTACTTCATTTTGAGAGGCGTTACATTTATGAAGAATGAGTGAGAGTATATCTTCTATTTGTCCACCCTCGTACACCTTGGGCTTTATACGCTCGTGAGGGGGGAATGTACCGGTCTTTGTTTTTTTTACAGTGCTTTGATTTCCGTGATCTTTTTGGCCACTATATCCAACTGAGTCAACAGTGTGGCCAAGACCTGATCCTTCTCAGTCTCTTTGTTTGTCTTGACCATATGATCAAGGAGCTGGGCTGCTATTGCATATGGTAGTCGTCTGAGACCACCTGAAAAGATTTGGTCAGCCACTACCCTGTTCTCCGGACCAAGTCCTCTATAGAAAAAGTCCAGTAGCATGTTGTCTTAAATTCCATGAGCTGGGCATTGCAACAAGAGAGACTTAAATCTCAGCCACAACTCATGGATTGACTCACCCTCCAATTGCCTGAAACTTAGGATGTTGTCCCTAAGAATCATCATTCTCAAGGAAGAGTGGTCTATTTGGTCAATGTTGCTACAAGACATGCTTCTTTATGCTGTGGTAAATAACCAACAAGAAAACCAAAACTAAAAGTAAGTAGATACAACTATGACTAAAAAGAACAAAATTCAACTTAACTAAAGAATATCAACCACTACCACTCCCCGGCAGCGGCACCATTTTGATCGAATAATGCTATCAAAGACACTTAATTCAGTTCAAATAGTCAACGATAGTTAGTCAGCATATAACCCAACCAATTGAGTTGGGATCGTTCCCATAGAGAGCGGTACGTGGTTAAGATTCAGTAGTCAAATATTAACGAGTTCAAATCAATCATAGGAATAGACATTTACGAATAAAAATATAATGTAAATCAGGGGAAGACACGAGTGTCAAATAACATGGGTGTTTTTTTATTTTAATTATCAACTACAACAGCAACAAATAATACGAAAATAACAATACTGAGATGGGTTCTTGGGATGTGATTGGATTATAAGCTAAGTTAGACATGTGGGTGATTAAAATTGTTAGTAAGTAACTGTAAATCAGTGAATAAGCTAGACTTAAGTGGGGATAAACTTTCTCTCGAACAATTTACCCCGAATCAAGTCTGTTTCTCTCGAACACCAACAAGCATGCAAATAAGAGCAGCCTACGCTTTAGTCCATTCACTCTCTCGAGATGAATGTGTGGAAAAGGGTTTAGGATTTACTCTCTCGACTTGAACCCATGGCAACCCAATACCCACATACCATCAATTCAGTAATCTTGGTTTTAAAACCTCTATCTTGATCAAGCCAAAAATACGAAGGTAGAGTTGCATTTGCAACTACAACCCTTTAAATTGAACCATGATTACTGATTGAAATCACTTTTAAACAATATTTAAACTAACAATCAGCAATATCCACAAGCTAAATCAACATATAACCACATAATCACACCCCAAGAATTGGGGTTTTAGCTAGACATCATAAAAAGATAGAAATCGTTACCAAATTGTGTTTCCATCAACTGGGTACAATTAATTTCATCTTTATAAAGGTCCAAATCAAAGAATCTTCAATACCTACTTTCATTTTCTCAAAAATGGAAAGTTTCAATTCTTCAAAGCTAAGGAAAAGTTTGTCTCAATACTCAGAGTTCAAAAATAAGATACTTGATAATGAAAAAAAGCTCTCTCCCAAAACTCTCAACTAACTCTGTTTCAGAATGTATTTATAGTCATCAAAAATATGTTGCGAAGGTCCATTTGATGCAGTAAGTTGGGCTCACCGATCCGGTCGGTGACTCGTCCTTTGACTAATTTGATCGCCTTTCTGCCTTTGGCCTTCAGCATCTTCGCAACCTGTAACTTTGGGAGATCTGATACTGCATCGCAGAACCACTCGGCAACTCACCGTCTGCTCCGTTCTCTATCCAAATTGATTTTTTCCTTTAAGGCTTGGCAAACTGGAACTTTAGGCGATAAGGAGGCCATTAGGCGACTCACCAAAAGGACTCGGCGATCACCAGGCCTTCATTTCTTCGTTCTTTAAGCTCGTTTTATTCCTTTTGCAACTAAGTGTCCATGCTTTTCTCCTTCATCCAAAATCCTAAAAATCAAGGACTTTACATTAGTAATTGGCATAAAACAAGCATTTGAGGAAACAAAATCTATCCAAATAAAGCCCTAAATAAGTCAAAATTGTGGACTCATCACATAACTGTTGGGGATTAAACCCATGTTGAAAATCTGCAACAACACGCAAGAATCTTGACGAACGCTTGATCCTATACTTTTTTTTCCTCTTTTCTCTTCTTGAACTCTCAACTAAAACCCTAGGCATATTTAAGGATTATAAAACTGAACCTAATAGGATTAGACCCTTAAAACCTTACTAGAAATGAATTAAATCTGATTTGGTAAGGAAAAGACCAAAATACCCCTTACTATTTTCGGATAACTTTCCTTAACTGGACAGCCTGACTTCAAAAGGTCATATCTCACTCATCCGAACTCGAAACTTATCAAACTCGGTGGCAATGGAAAGATAATTCAAAGACCTTTCATTATATATCTTGTAGCCCACATAAATCATCATGTAATGCGAGTTATGATCATTTGAAGTTGACCAAAAAGTCATAACTTAAGCATAACTTGCAATATTTTAGATTTTGCTATTTCCAATTTAATTCATTTTTGGAACTCAAGGTGCTACATATAGTGACCTTCACACTCAAAAACATTTTAATTCCTAGGTAAAAATCTCACTCATTATGAAGAATGGTTCGATTCTTAGTTTGAAAACTTTCTGGGGTGTTTAACAACACCACATTCAACCTTAGTACTCTAACAACTCCATGGACTCCTTCTAACCAACTCCTTCGGAACAAACTAAGGGCTCTCAATTAACTATTTCTCATAGTAAAAGCTCATCCTCCTCATTTATAACCTTAGATGGAATTATCACACCATCACTATCTCGATAAGAGCATCAACCTCCTCTTTCTAACATCACTCCATTACAAAAAGAAGATCTGAAAGGATATCTCTCATACTATTTGGAACTCATTACTATCTTACTCTCAAACACTTGACTTGATTTTTCATATTATTATCTCCCCCTTAGGTCTAAAGCTAACACTTAAAAGCTATGGACCTATTCCACATCATCTCTAAACAGGTCTACATCCTCTTTTACTCTAACACTATGGAGAAATTTATCTCATGACTACCGAACTCTCTATAAGCAGGTACTAAGACCTATTTATAAGGTGTTTCTCTTAACCTCTTATGATTACATACCCTCTCCGTACACCTCTTAACGCCCTTGTTACTCTTGTGACTTAGCCAAGCTTCACTGCCCTTATCTAAGGGTTAAGATCTCTCACTTGTACCACTCATATCTATTGCAACTAATCACCTCAATTCCTCACCTGCTCTATGTAAAGTCTTCTAGATCAAATCTCAAAACTAACATCATCACCTCAGGTTTCCATTCTTCTGATAATAACAGTCATCTCAAATTCAAGCTTCATATTCATTACTAAACCTGAGTATCAATATGATTGCTCGCCTACTCTTCTATACTATATTACTTGATTAGTTCTATAGCCTTCTGAACATTATGACCCTCTCAAACAAATTATAAGCCTAGCTCAGATCTATCACTTTATGAGTACGTTTGCTCTTCTATGTGACACTTCCACTTGGTCATTTCTTACACAATGATATTTCACCACAAACTCCTTTCTAGCTACAATACACTCTACCTCTTATGATGGAATCTTAACACCTCATCACTTCTTAGTCTACACATAAGGGAAAACTCCTAATCAAAAACTTATTGGGTGCATGACTATAATAACATAGCTCTTCCAAACACCATCTCCATTTATTAGATCACTAAACCTATGCATAATTTCCTAAGAACAACTCATTGATAAAGGACTGACTTTGCTTTTCAACCTCCACTATTATGGGGGTAGTCGAATAGATATGAGAACGCATGATTTAGAATAAGTCTCTATGACATATCTCTATTGCATGATTTAGAGTATGAAAGAAGGGAAACTTTTCCTAAATGTTTGTAGTAACTTATTTGTAAAAGTGGGGCCCTCACAACAACAAATAAGATCCTACTTGACATGACTTCATAGACACCCTAGGACACTTGAACTCTGTGTTCTGATACCAAATTTTTCAAAACCAGAGCCTACACCCTAGATGTGGCAGACACTTAAGAACAATCGCTGGTCCCCAAGTGAACCCTCATTCTGGCTGCCTACAAGTGGAATACTAACTCAAGAATACAACGTTTAAAACTAAATAAAAATTCATGAAACTGAAATACAAAGCTTTAACTCAAATGATAACTCTGGAAAAAAAAATATCTTCAACTCGCAATGAAATAGGCAACTTAAGTCTTTAAAATATTGAACAACATAAATGAACAGACTTTTGAAACTCTAATGTGTATCTATGAAGCCTCTAACTGACAAAGATGGAAGTCAGGACAAGACACACGACATCCTAACAACTGATATAACTGAAAGTACAAGTGAAACCTTTCGAAAGCAAGGAGGCTAACCATAGCTAACTTGAACTGCATGTGGTATCAACGAAACTCCTGTTGATGATCATTAGTACTTGTATATGCATCATGCAATGATGCAGGACAAATAGCTCAATACATGAAATGTACGAGGATGTAAGGGGAATTCTATAGCATAAACATAAGCTTGAACTGATGAAAAAGAAACATACTTACCCCTTCTTAACTCACTCAACCCAGCTCAAAGAAACATAGTTTAACTCAATGATAAGATATTCAACTCAATGAAAGAAGGCTCAACTCAATGATAAGATATTTAACTCAGTGAAATAAGGCTCAACTCAATAATAAGATACTCGACAGTGGGTACTCAACTCAATATAAAACAACAATACACATGCAATATAAGGAAAGCTTTTAAAACACTAGAAAGCAACTCAGTGTATTGAAGTATACAATAACAACTCAATTTATATATATATATATATATAATAAAATATAATATAACTCTGTGGGAGTTTCTCTAACCGACAACCATCACTATGAGCTATGTGATGATATAACGTCTCGCCCACATTGCCTTAACTGTCCTATAACTTGTCGGGGTATAGAACGCCTCAACCAAGTGGATCCACTAGTCTATGCCAAAAAGCATTAAAGAATCATCTAAAAAGTATGACCCCTTCTACCCACATTGGATACATGGTTTATGAAGACTTGAGTTATCTGAACTCGTCCCTATATCGGTGCTAAATACTACTCCCAAAATTAAAGTAGCTTACATGTTTAAAAACATAATTCTATCTGTGGTTTGAGATTATTACTCAAAAACTAGCTTAAAATCTCTCTTGGAAATCGGTGTTTCCTCCTTTGTTTAAATGTGAAAATATTTACTCTTTGAGAATACTTAGTTCACATATAATGTTTTGAAGAAACTGAACTCAAATCTTGCTCTTACTCAACTCAATGCTCAAGTCTTTAAAACAAGTTTAAAACAATTGTAAAAGACTTCTCAAAACAAGGTTCATGCCGAATTATGGACGTGAATGACTAAATTCAAGGTTTTCAATAACCATACATAGAACTCAATACTCGGAACTCGAGAACTTTAATGATAATACTCATTTAAAGAATGCTCGACTCAGAGTGTTCATATGGAATTATGGGCATGAACTACTTAACTCAAGGACTCAAAGATACTTCTCATCTCAAGACTACTCGACTTATAGGGTTCATACAGAATTATGGGCATGAACTACTCAACTAAATGAATTCATGGGTAACATGTAATAGTCCCATGATTAGGAATAAAATCTCAAAAATGGATTAGGAACTCAATACTCAAGACTTAGAACTTTAAGATACTACTCTTCTCAAGGATACTCAACTTATGGAGTTCATGAGGAATTTATGGGCATGAACGACTCGACTCGAGGGTCTACATAACAACACGAAACTCGTGTAAATGACTCTTCTCATTCTCATACTTATTTCCTCAAAACTTAGCTCAAATTAATAGTTGATCTCAAAGGATTCAGAATCGAACTCAAAGACTTTCTTGGACTCCACTCTTAACTCTCACTTGAATGTGAATTATGAATTCAATAGTCATGGTTCATGATATGAAGGATATAGGTGATAGTGTAGACTCATGAATACATTATCCTCACTCTCATGCTCACTTACTTGAATCTTGAAACAAGCTACTATAAGTTGTGGAAGACTCCACAAAAGGACTCGAAGGGACTTTTTTAGAATGTTCGATATAATTCTCAAAACTTAACTCTTTACTCTAACTTGAATATGAATTATGAATTCTAGGTTATGCTTCATGTTATGAATGATTTCTAGATGTTTAGAAGTAGCTTAGAGTAGTTAGAATAAAAAAGGAGTGAAGGTACCCTTCGAAAGAACTCAAACGGAGAAACCAATTGCAAATTGGAATGGGCAGGCGATCCTGGCGGTCTGAGTGGCGCGGGGTGACATCCCCTAAACTTCAGAAAATGATTTGGGCGCACTGACTGGTGCGACATGCCAGGACCCAACCCAGAAAATCCGACGAATTTCTTTGCTCATTTTCTCACCCTAACTCGCCTAGAATCGAACGGTTTCTTTGCCAATCACATGGTTTCGATTAATAAACATAAGTACACTCTAATATACTCAATGAAACACTCAAAACACTCACTTTCATCTGTAGAAATCATCAAAACTCAAACACAACAAGATTTAGGATGAACTTCAAGAAAACTTCTCAAGAACTCTAATCTTTCAACTTCAAGAATGAAATTTTGCTGAAAATAACATGATTGGAATGTGGGTGAACAAACCCAATACAATGGAAGCTTACATACCTCTTAGGGATTAAACCCATGGCAAAAATCTGCAACAACACGCAAGAATCTCGACGAACATTTGGTCCTCTCCTACTTTCTCCTCTTTTCTCTTTTTGAACTCTCAACTAAAACCCTAGGCGTATTTTAGGATTATAAAACTGAACCTAATAGGACTAGACCCATAAAACCTTACTAAAAATGAATTAAATCTGATTTGTTAAGGAAAAGACCGAAATACCCCTTACTATTTTCGGATAACTTTCCTTAACTAGACAACCTGACTTCAAAAGGTCATATCTCACTCATCCGAACTCGAAACTTATCAAAATCGATGGAGTTGGAAAGATAATTCAAATAACTTTCATTAGATATCTTTTATACCACACAACTCATCCTGTACTGAGAGTTATGATCGTTTGAAGTTGACCCAAAACTCATAAATTAATAATAACTTGCAAAATTTCAGATTTTGCTATTTCCAATTTAGTTCTTTTTTGGAACTCAAGGTGCTACATATAGTGACCTTAACACTCAAGAAAAAAATTAAATTCCTTGGTAACAATCTCACTAAATACGAAGAACGGTTCGAGTCTTAGTTCAAAAAATTTATGGGGTGCTACAATATCTCCCCCTTGTGATCATTCGTCCTCGAATGACCACTGGAATGGGTATGGAATGGGTTACTCTTACTAAGGTCTGGGTCTAATGGTATGCTCTTACTATATTCCAGCTTAAGCCAACTCCTTAGGTTCAGGTTCTATACCTCTCCATAAGGAATCTCATCCCAAGACTATTACTCTTTACCACCACATGGGGCTCATATCAAGAACCACCTAATGTTTAACAACACCACATTCAACCTTAGTACTCTAACAACTCCATGGACTCCTTCTAACCAACTCGTTCGGAACAAACTAAGGGCTCTCATTTAACTATTTCTCATAGTAAAACCTCATCCCCCTCATTTATAACCTTAGATGGAATTATCACACCATCACTATCACGATAAGAGCATCAACCTCCTCTTTCTAACATCACTCCATTACAAAAAGGACCTCCGTAAGGATATCTCTCATACTATTTGGAACTTATTACTATCTTACTCTCAAACACTTGAATTTATTTCTCATCTTATAATCTCCTCCTTAGTTCTAAAGCTTACACTTGAAAGCTATGGACCTATTCCACATCATCTCTAAATTGGTCTACATCATCTTTTACTCTAACACTCGGGAGAAGTTTATCTCATGACTACCGAACTCTCTATAAGCAGGTAATAAGACCTATTTTTAAGGTGTTTCTCTTAACCTCTTATGATTACATACCCTCTCCGTACACCTCTTAATGCCCTTGTTACTCTCGTGACTTAGCCAAGCTTCACTGCCCTTATCTAAGGGTTAGTATCTCTCACTTGTACCACTCACATCTATTGCAACTAATAACCTCAATTCCTCACCTACTCTATGTCAGGTCTTCTAGATCAAATCTCAAAACTAGCATCATCACCTCATGTTTCCATTCTTTGGATCATAACAATCATCTAAAATTCATGATTAATGTTCATTACTAAACCTGTATATCAATATGATTGATCGCCTACTCTGCTATACCTTATTACTTGATTAGTTCTATAACCTTCTGAACATCATGACCCTCTCAAACAAATTATAAGCCTAGATCAGATCTATCACTTTATGAGTATGTTTGCTCTTCTATGCGACACTTACACTTGGTCATTTCCTACATAATGACTCTTCACCACAAACTCCTTTCTAGCTACAACACACTCTACCTTTTATGATGGAATCTTCACAACTCATCACTTCTTAGCCTACCCATAAGGTAACACTCCTCATCAACAACTTACTGAGTGCATGACTATAATAACATAGCTCTTCAAAACACCATCTCCCTTTCTTAGAACACTAAAACTATGCATAATTTCCTCTAACAATGGGCTTATTAACTGCTACTGCTCATAATATCGTAACTCATGCTACCTTTTAGGGTAAATATACTACTCAAGCTCTAAACATACTTTCTCATAAGGATCTCAGCTGAAACAGGACTACGAGAAAAGAGTACAACTCCCTTTTAGCTCAAACGCATGATTCATTTGAATATGAGTGCATTTCCTGGAACTCAATACTTAACTCACTCATGGGCTTCTCTGAAGTCTTTCTAGAGTCTCATGACTTCCTCAAGACTCTTGCTAAGAACAACTCATTGATAAAAGGACTGACTTTTCTTTTCAACCACCGCTAGTATGGGGGTAGTCGAATGGATATGAGAACGCACGAGTTAGAATAAGTCTCTATGACATAGTTCTATTGCACGATTCAGAGTATGATAGAAGGGAAACTTTTCCTAAATGTTTGTAGTCACTTATTTATAGAAGTGGGGCCCTCACAACCACAAATAAGATCCTACTTGACACGACTTCATAGACACCTTAGGACACTTGAACTATGTGCTCTGATACCAAGTTTTTCACGACTCAAGACTACACCGTGGAAGTGGCCGGCACTTAAGAACCAATGTTGGTCCCCAAGTGAACCCTCATTCTGGATGAATAAAAGCGAAAAACTAACTCAAGCATACAAATCTTAAAACTTAATAAAAATTCATGAAACTGAAATACAAAGCTTTAACTCAAATGAAAACTCTGAATATAATAATATCTTCAACTCGCAATGAAATAGGCAACTTAAGTCTTTAAAATATTTAACAACATAAATGAACATACTTTGCAAACTCTATTGTTTATCTGTGAATCCTCTAACTGACAAAGATGGAAGTCAGGACAAGACCCACAACATCGTAACAACTGATATAACTGAAAGTACAAGTTGAACCCTCCGAAAGCAAGGAGGCTCACCATATCTAAGTCGAACTGCATGTGGTATCAACGAAACACCTGTTGATGATCCTAAGTACATGTATCTTCATCATGCAACGATGCAGGACAAATGGCTCAGTACGTGGAATGTACGAGCATGTGAGGGGAATTCTATAGCATAAACATAAGCTTGAACTGATGGAAAAGAAACATGCTAATTACCCCTTCTCAACTCACTAAACTCTGCTCAAAGAAACATAGTTTAACTCAATAATAAGATATTAAACTCAATGAAAGAAGGATCAACTCAGTGATAAGATATTCAACTCAGTGAAATAAGGCTCAACTCAATGATAAGATATTCAACTCAGTGAAATAAGGCTTAACTCAATAATAAGATACTCGACTCTGGGTACTCAACTCTGGATACTCAACTCAATATAAAGCAACAATACACATGCAATTTATGGAAAGCTTTTAAAACACTAGAAAGCAACTCAGTGTATTGAAGAATACAATAACAACTCAATTTATATATATAATAAAATATAATATAACTCTGTGGGAATTTCTCTAACCAACAACCATCACTATGAGCTATGTGATGATACAACGTCTCGCCCATGCTGCCAGAAATGTCCTATAAGTTTTTGGGATATAAAATGCCTCAACTAAGTGGATCCACTAGTCTATATATGCTAAAAAGCATTAAGGAATCATCTAAAAAGTATGACCCTTTATACCTACGTTGGCTACATGGTTTATGGAGACTTGAGTTATCTGAACTCGTCCCCATATCGGTGCTCAATACTACTCCCAAAATATAACTAGCTCATACATTTAAAAACATAACTCTTTCTGTGACTTGAGATTATTACTCAAAAATTAGCTTAAAAGCTCTCTTGGAAATTGGTATTTCATCTCTTGTTTAAATGTGAAAATATTTATTCTTTGGGAATACTTAGTTTCCATATAATCTTTTGAAGTGAACTCAACTCTTGCTCTTAATCAACTCAATGCTCAAGTCATTAAAATAAGTTTAAAACAATTGTAAAAGACTTCTCAAAATAAGGTTCATGCTAAATTATGGACGTGAACGACTCAATTCAAGGTTTTCAATAACCATACATAGAACTCAATTCTACGAACTCAAGAAATTCAATGATAATACTCATTTAAAGAATGCTCGACTCAGAGGGTTCATGCGGAATTATGGGCATGAACTACTCAACTCAAAGACTCAAAGATACTTCTTATCTCAAGACTACTCGACTTATAGGGTTCATGCGAAATTATGGGCATGAACTACTCAACTTAAGGACTTCATGGGTAACATGTAATTGTCCCATGATTAGGAATAAAATCCCAAAAAGGGATTAGGAACTCAATACTCAAGACTTAGAAGTTGAAGATACTACTCTCAAGGATACTCCACTTATGGAGTTCATGCGAAATTTATGGGTATGAACGACTCGACTCGATGGACTACATAACAACATAGAACTCGTGTAAATGATTCTTCTCATTGTCATACTTACTTTCTCAAAACTTAGCTCAAATCAATAGTTGATCTCAGAGGATTCACAATTAAACTCAAAGACTTTCTTGAACTCTACTCCTAACTCTCTCTTGAATGTGAATTATGAATTCTAGAGTCATGGTTCATGATATGAAGGATCTAGGTGATAGTGTAGACTCATGAATACATTCTCCTCACTCTCAGGCTCACTTACTTGAGTCTTGAAACAAGTTACTAGAAGTTGTATAAGACTCCACAAAAGGACTAAAAGGGACTTTCTTAGAATGTTCTAAAGAATTCTCAAAACTTAACTCTTAACTCTACCTTGAATTTGAATTATGAATTCAAGGTTATGATTCATGTTATGAATTATTTCTAGGTGTTTAGAAGTAGCTTAGAGTATTTAGAATAAAAAGGAGTGAATGTACCCTCGAAAGAACTCAAACAGTGCAACTGATTGCAAATTGGACGGGGCAGGTAACCCTAGCGCTCTGAGTAGCACAGGGCGCCAGCCCCTAAACTTCAGAACATTATTTTGGGTGCACTGGCATGCCAGGCCCCAACCCAAAAAACCCAATGAATTTCTTTGATCGTTTTCTCACCCTAACTCGCCTAGAATCGAACAGTTTCTTTCCCAATCACATTGATTAGATTAATTAACATAAGTACACTCTAATCCACTCAATACAACACTCAAAACACTCACTTTTATCTCAATAAATCATCAAAACCCCAACACAACAAGATTTAGGATGAACTTCAAGAACACTTCCCAACAACTCATCAAAACTCTAATCTTTCAACTTCAAGAATGAAATTTCGCTGAAAATAACATGATTGGCGTGTGGGTGACGAGCACAAACACACTATAAGTTTATTGTTTCGTTAGTCAAGGATAGTATAGTATAAAGATCATTTCCACAGGGATTGGTACAATAATAATTCAATCAAATCTTGCTAACTATTATTCAAGTGATAAAAAAAAAAAGAGTTGATTTGGTTATGAACCACTTTTATAGACTAAATGATAATTAAAATCAATTGACAACAATAAAGTTTAATATCAATACTAAAAGATAGGGTACAAGACTAAACAAGTGCATAATGATAGTTGGGATTTGACTACATTCATTTATCACATCTAAAGTTCTATCGATTCTCTCGAATTTGATAGCTTATTAGAATATCCTTGATCCTTAGATTTTTCTTCCGAGTAAATCTCAAGCTAAAGAATAAACCAATTATACCCCAGTGATTATAATATGCAAAAACATGTTAATGATTGTTCTTAAGGAAGTAACGTCCTTCGACTATTTTTCCTTGAGATTTAATCAATAATTATCAACAAGCTCCTTCGATTACTCTAGAGAAAATATATCGATTCAATCCAACAAAACTATGCAATAATATTCACCAAGATATTCCTCTTTCGATTAAATAAAATAATGAACAAGGTTGCAATTTAATTCATACTCCCATAACAAGTTCAAGCATAAGAATGAAAATAAAAATTCCAACAAATTCATGAATACAACATGTTTGTGAAATACCCTTTAAGAATTTACTCCATGGATGAGAAAAAGTTTACTAAAAACAAAAGAAAAAAAAAACATAGCCATCAAACTTTGAATCCAAACTTCCGCTTTGGATTCGAGTACTGTACCGCATCTTCCCCTTCCTCTCGCTCGTCGTCACTCTTTCTGTCATTTTTCTCGATGATCATTAGCCCTGGGGCAAGCTACAACAACATATAGCATAGAGTTCCCTTCGAAATTCCAAAAATACCCTTCATTTAATGATTTGATGCATCTACGCCGCGCGGACGTGCCACTGGGAGCCCAAGCACTTGGAGAGGCAGCTTCAAAAACTCACCATGCGGTTGCGCCGCTGAGAGCCCGAGCGCGCGACCAACTCGTAGAGAGGCAACAAATTCAAATGTCTGTTTTTTCCTTTTTTCATCCTTTAGCATTCTTGTTGGTCTTTTTTCACTAATCATGTTCAACACTTGAATTGACAACCCTACACACATGAAAAGTAGACCAATAATTGCAAAATTTACACTCAAAACTTATCTAAATCATCTCATTTCATTGCCTATCAGTGGGTGAACAAAACCAACACAATGGAAGCTTACATACCTCTTATGGATTAAACCCATGGCTAAAATTTGCAACAACACGCAAGAATATCGACGAACGCTTGATCCTTTCCTCTTTTCTCCTCTTTTCTCTTCTTTTCTCTTCTTGAACTCTCAACTAAAACCCTAGGCGTATTTTAGGATTATAAAATTGAAACTAATAGGATTAGACCCTTAAAACCTTACTAAAAATTAATTAAATCTGATTTGGTAATGAAAAGACCAAAATACCCCTTATTATTTTTGGATAACTTTCCTTAACTGGACAACCTGACTTCAAAAGGGCATATCTTACTCATCCGAACTCAAAACTTAGCAAACTTGATGGCGTTGGAAAGATAATTCAAAGACCTTTCATTAGATATCTTGTATCCCACACAACTCATCCTGTACTGAGAGTTATGATCGTTTGAAGTTGACCCAAAACTCATAACATAAGCATAACTTGCAAAATTTCAGATTTTTCTATTTCCAATTTAGTTCCTTTTTGGAACTCAAGGTGCTACGTCTAGTGACCTTAACACTGAAGAAAATTTTAAATTCCTTGGTAACAATCTCACTCACTATGAAGAACCATTCGAGTCTTAATTCGAAAATTTTCTGGGGTGTTACATTAATATTTCAATATTTTAGACGAAGAAAAGTTCATATGACTTGTAATAACGCCAGTTGAAGTTTGTATTAGTTTACTTTTTATTATTTATTTAATAGATAATTTTATGAGATAAATATTTTCATTAATGCAAATATATATTTATATTCGGATAGGTATTTGTATTTAAATTAAAGTATTGTATATGCCACAAATGTATTATCAAGTTAACGAGATATTCTAACTTCAAAATATATTATTTTAAAATGTTCTGAGTTATTTTTTTTTAAAAAAAAGCTCACAACAAATGTGAAAATATGTGAATATATAAAATGTAGATGTTCTCTTCACATGTTCATATGACATCTAAACAATTTAATGTAGAATACACATGCAAAGCACGTCTAGTTAGATGACAAGAAAAATACAAAACAAATATTGTCTATAAGGTAATATTAGTGAGATAAGAATAAAAATATGATTGAACCTCATCAAATTGAAATAAATATATACATAATTGCATTTAACTAATAAATTTTTCATTAACCATCTTCATAGGTTTGTGTGAATAAGAGATATATATGATGATCCACATTAAACATTCACAAAAGAATCTGCAATATTATTTTTTGTTAAGCTTATTATTCAAATCTTCGCTTAAATAAGCAATACTATTTACTATAACATATATTTTTGAAATTGTTAATCACGTGCAACGCATGTGTCAAAAAACTAGTTACCTTAAAAGCATGAACTCCTTAACTTAAATGTTAAATTACTACAATACCCCCAATTTAAAACATCCCCTAACTTAAATATTTAAATTACCAAAATACCCTTATAAAGACTAAAAAATCGTTAAAAAAAAACACCCTACTTATCAAACAACCTAAATGAAAAGATGCAACCAAATCAAGGGTTGTGTTCGTCCACACTGTTTTATTCTTACTTACACGTATGAAAGATTCATCATAAAAATATCTCACTTCATATTTTTTCTGCCACTTTTTGTTTGTATTTACCATTTTACAATGTGGATATTAGTCTATTCACTTCCGGATGAATTATGAGAATTTATGTATGGAATTCATTGTAATCATAAGTTTATCATAATACGTGGTGAAGCCTCCAATCTACATAATTAATTATTTTTTCATATCAAAATTGTATTTACAGTTGACTCACAAGCCTTAGACATGACCTTTGCTTCCTACAAACAGAAACAAATATATCATGAAAAAGTTTCATAGATTTAACTTATTAATGGACAAAGCAATATGCTCAATCACATTGTTAATTCGTACCCAAGATGATAGATGATTATCAAAGGTATAACATTGACAATTTTTTGTACTTTTATTTTTATGCAATAAAATGACATTAAATTTCGTTAGTTAGATCTCTCCCTGTCTTTTTCATTCTAACTTTACTTGTTATCTTCCTTGATTTTATGTAATTTTCTTAGGGTCAATGATTTTCATATTTGGGGATTAACTATATAGATTAAAAATTGAAATTGTCATTTATTTGCCCATTATTCAATAATAATGATTTTGTGAGTTGATTGTACACAGGGGCAGATCTATGAAGAGGTGTGGGGGTGCCACGCCACCCCCGAACTTCGACGGAAACTCTATATATATAGGTATATATATATAATATTTATATAAATATAAAGTGTGCCATCTAGAGAACAAAACTGGCTTGTGGTGCCATGGTAGGAGGGCAACTTTAAAAGGCTGATGTTGTGGGTTGAATCCCATTTGTACCTATTTTTTTGAGAAATTTGCTGCATTTTTTAAGGAAAAAAAGAAGCTCCAAGCACGTTTTTTTAAGGAAAAACAACTGACACATTATTTTATTTTATTTTTATAATTATTATTGACTTAAATTAAATTAATTACATTATTACTCCTTTGACTTTTCTGCACCCACGGACTCTAAATCCTGGATCCGCCACTGATTGTACATGCATCATTATAATATTATAATATTTTATCTTCTCTTAGTGGATCGTCAAACAAATGCTTATATTCTCTTGTACGATTGTGTTGCTTCTTTTTATACTGTGTACTATTTAAAATTGTTATTTATGATATTATTATTTTTATAGGAGAAAATAGGACATTTTCTTGCTATCAGACATGGATCCATAAATAACTGTTGAGGATCCAAAATAATGCTTATTAATTTTATTTTAATGTACTCCATACTTTTTTTTTCTTATGATTGAAGATTGCTCATTACACCTTTCGTATTACAGTTATAAATTAAGCTATTTATATGTGGTTGAAAATAAAAAATAGATAGTTATAGGAAAAAGGGATAAAATTTGTGTTGGTCATGGACAAGTAGTAGGAAACTTCTTCAATGCTAGAGTGATTTTTTGAATTTTTAAGTTTTATGAAATTTTGATTATTGATAAGTAATGTACAAATGACTATCAATGGTAAATATTCTTGAGTTATAGTAGTTATATTAGGAGAATCTGGTTCTATCCAAAGTGATTTGTATTGTGTCATGATTGTGTATTGTAAAGGAGCTTCATAGACTGAGATTAGTCTTTCTACAAGTTAAAGAATGTACCAATAATTAGAAATAATTGTTCAGAATTGGGGTATGTGTTGTTATCAGCTCTTAGGTGTAAGAATTGTTATTTTAAAATTGCTTGAGTTATAATGAAAAGTTTGAAATTATTTATTGAAGATACAATAAAACCTCACTAAATTAATATAGGTGGGACCATGAAACATTATCATTTTATAGATGTATTATTTAATCGATAAATTAATATTTATTAATTTAAAGAGTGTTTTGACACTGCAAAATTCATTCGGAGATCAAATATTAGAGAATTTGTTTGAATTAACCCACTTGTGAAAACGTCGTTCATGAACTTGAGGTCATGATTAATGATCTCGATTACAACAATAAAATGGACAGTAATAACCTGTTAGATTACCCGGTTGAAAATAATACATATTCAGAGATCCAGAGGTTAGAAGAAATAGTGGATACCATCGGAAAATATAATGTTAGTGATAAAATTGAAGATGATACAATAGCTTTGGAACCAGTTACGCGTAAGAAAACACTTATCGCATCTAGAACTCTTCACGGTTTTATGGTGCAGTTCGAAAAGACAACACCAGAACTTTTGAATGCAATAAGAAAGTTAGAATTGAGTTTCAACTAAATTTAAATTTTAATAAAAGACAACACAATATAATTATATTTCACTAAATTGTCTTAGATATATTTGTATTTTTAAAGAATTATTAATTTATAAGATTAATGAGACCATATATTTATATAGGTCTTCTGAAAATATATTATCTTATTATCTTATCGAAATGAATAATTTTTTCCATTGGCCCAAGTAGGGATCGAAGAAAAATATTATCTTAGAGAAATTATTAATCGATCGAATACTAATTTAGTAAAGTTTTATTGTAGGTAGATCGTACTTTTTGCCTCCTTAAACTAAGATTTTTTCACATAATTAATAACCTTGATTTAATACTCCACAATTTTTTTCTTGCATAAACACTAAAAAGATAATTAGATTTTGAATTTATAAGTGACATCAAACTAACATTATATTTGATCTTCTTATCTATCCAAGAATGTAAATTAAGGATTAAGTAAAATAATGCACGTTGGATACTGTTCTAAATCTTAAATGTTGAGGTGTGAAAAAGTAATTCAGTATATGCTTCAAATATGAACACTTAAGTTACAGAGAATTCATGTTATTCTTCCTCCAATGCCTACAAGGTAATGTATAGAAAATAGTACAATCATAGCAATAGTAATATAGGAAATATATAATACATAAATATTCTTTTGTATTTGGCTTTAACTAGCATCTACGCCCTCTAAATTTATGTGTTTGCAAGTAGACACTTAAACCTTTATAAAATTGAACAAATAGACACACGCGTCATACGTGACATAATACATAAAATTGTCATGTAGGACTCTATATAGGATGAATGTGTTTATTTGTTCAATTTTCTATAAATTTAAGTATCTACTTGTGCACTACTGAAATTAGAGGGAATAGATGTAAGTTAACCCCAAGTTAAATGATATATTGATGTATTATGCCTATAGAAAATGTTCACTATGAAAGACATCTGACAAATAAGTCACCAAATAATTATTTACATTTATAATTCTTACGAATATTACTTTATTTTATCGATTATAGTTATTTACATCTCAAAATACTGTTTTATTAAGTTTATAGTCTGTTTCCCAACTTAAAAAGTTGGCTTATTTTGAAAAGTGTTTTATAAAATACTTTATATAAAAGTATTTTTGGTGAGAAATATTTGTACTTGACTAAATCAAATTTAAAATCATTTTTGAGAAATAATTAGTGTTTGCAAACTTTTAAAATGTGCATTTAAATATATTTGCTTTAAAATGTTCTTTAAAAATGTAATTTTTGGAGACAATATTCTTTTTCCAACTTCCAAAAAACAATTCCTACTCTCCGAAGCACTTATTTCTCCAAAAAAAAATTGGCCAAACACTTCACTAATTTTTTTTGGAAAATAAGAATTTTTTTTGAAGAAAATATGATCACGTAGTTTGAACCTCTAAAAATCTTGGCCAATTAGGCTATAATATTATTTAACAAGATTGTATACACATGAGTTGACATACACGTGCAACACACATGTCAAAAAACTAATATTTATAAACTTCACGTTTTATGTAACAAACTAAATATAAAGAGGTCGAAGAAATTCACATACATAATTTCAGTAACAGAGACGAAGTATTGGCTCACACTAACTGACAATCTTAAATTCCCAAACAAAAAATAAATGTGATTTCAGTATGATTTTCGTGTTATCAGTTATTGCAACATGCATTTTATTTTATAAATTAAAACTTTCAAAAAGATTTAAATTATCACAATTCAATTATTTTTTTATATGCATCCAAATGTTTTGGATAATAGAACAAAGAGTAAGAGAAACTCATTGTCAAGTTTCTGAAATTCGGACAAAAGAGAGGAGCTAGAAAAAATTAGTTGGAAGAAGAAAAATATTAGTCCCCATCCTAATTACAACGTTCAAAATTTTGTAGTCTAAAATAAATCTTAAATATTTGTGTGACTATAAATTATTTCATCAAGGTAAAAATACTAATTTATCACATACATTCATGCTTAAAATAGAAAAGGAAGAAAAAGAAAATCAGTAAAAATTACAACCAAAAAAATGTTAGTAAAATTCAAGTTTAGAACTTTTACAACTTAATAGTTGATATCAGATGGGTGTGATTGTAGACACACAAATTTTATTGGATTTAATTCATACAGAATTTGGATTAAATCCATGTTTATTTGGGTTGAATGATTAATTTGGGCTTTACAAATAAATAAGTCTATTTTTATTAAATTCAAGTCCAAGGTCCATTTCACCTTGAAGCCCAAACTCATGCCACGTGTCACAGTGACTAGGCATCGAAGACCAACAAGGTGACGCCACGTGTCCAAATGAGGTGGTAGTCCCAGTCAAATGCAAGAACGAATCACAATGCGCTAAGTGCCAAAATGACATCCTTTAGCCAATCACAAGCAACTTTGTCCACTCCCTACAACTATAAATAGGGGATAGACATGACATTCAAGGGAGAAGACCCTTCAAGAAGCATTCTACATTTGGAGAAAGCTACAACACCAATTGCATAGCTCTTCGAAGGAGTGATCAACGGAGTTCTTCCCGGAGATCGACTTGCAACGACGAAGTGCTTTCCGACGTTTCCAGAGATCAAATACATCTCAAGGAGGTCTACATCATCCTACATTCGAGAAATACGCTACTAAAGGCCCTCGAATCACGGAGAAGTTTAGGGATTAAGAACACCTTTCAACAAGCATTCTGCAACTGGAGAAAGCTACAACATCAACTATATAGCTCTTCGAAGGAGTGATCAACGGAGTTCTTCCCGGAGATCGACTTGCAACGACGAAGTGCTTCCGGATGTTCCCGGAGATCAAATACATCTCAAAGAGGTCTACATAAGCTACAACATCAACTACATAGCTCTTCAAAGGAGTGATCGACGGAGTTCTTCCCGGAGATCAACTTGCAATGACGAAGCGCTTTCTGACGTTCCCAGAGATCAACAACATCTCAAGGAGGTCTACATCATCCAACAATTTGAGAAGTACGCTACTGAAGTCCCTCGAATCTAGGAGAAACTTAGGAGAGAAGAATCAAGAGAACAACAGAATTGTACTCACAAAGATTCATCAATAAAAATCACATTTTCTTTTATTTATTTTGCATGCAGTTAATTTTCAGCGGTTACGAAAATTTGTTGCAAACATGGACAGACAAACATAATTCCTATCTCGTTGATGTAAAGTTGTTGTATTGGGAAGAACCTCATACTTGGCGTAAACACCCAATATAAATAAAAGTTTACCTTATTTATTGTTAAAAATATAAAAAAAAAGGTTGTGTGTTGTGGGGGTGGGGTGAGGTAGGGGTGGTCACGAGTTTTGGAGGAAGCAACTTAAATGATAAAAAAATTTATTCAGTGTTCGATATTAATAATGAGATATCGATTCATTCAGATCTGCGTTGTTTAAAGTCCTTTTAAGAAGAACACATTTCATTTCAGGATTGATTTTCTTTTATACATTAAGCTCAAAACTCGAAACTTCTAATTAAAAATTGAGGGATCCTAACCACCCCATTATAATTTTTTGTGATATGTTCTGTAGAATTGAATAGTGAATTTAACAGACAAAGATTGGTAACCACTATAGCCAAACCCAAATAAGGAAATTTTGAAAAGTTGGTGAGAAATAGAGGATGGTGAGGAAGACTAAGTTTTAATTATTTTTTTCTTGTTTTGTTTTTGTATTCATGCAGGTATATTGTTGAAAGAAGTTATTCCCATGCATGTGATTGAGATTTGAATTTTGATAACATGTTGTCATATTGTTTAATTGAATTTATTTTTCGATCAGTATATTGGAAAAAGATAAAGTTTTGCATGCACGTGATAAGATTTAAATTCGTTAGGTGAAGAAACTTCATATATTTCAACACATTTTCTTAGATTAATAAATTTTCTTTATGTTTGTGTTCTTCGTTTGTTAGAAGTCGGTTCATTGATTTACCTCCCTCGAAATATGTTAAAAGGTATGGTATGTTTGATACGAAGGGAAATGTATTTTAGAAAAATAAGAGAATTTTCTTTCGACTTATTTTGATTTCTTGTATTTGATACGTAAATAAAAAATATTATACTAAAGATATTTATATATAATATACTCAAATACTATATGAAGTGGGGTGGAGGCCGGGAATGGGGATACGAGGGTGGAAATGAAGATGAGATGAATTGAAGGGTAGAGAAGAGTGAGGACACAATAATATTCATTATGTTACTTGTAGAACTTGTTTTTCCTGTAATCATTTTACTTGTTCTTAAGAAACTTGGCTTCTTAAAGAAAATATTTTTCAAAAAAATTGATCAACCAAACATAAATAAAAATTTAAAAATAATTTTATCTTTCTTGTACCAAATTATTAATTTGATTTGTTCGTGCATAAGAGTTTGAATTATGAATGAATTTAATTATTTGTATACTGATAATATTATAGTTTACGAAGATAACTACAAATAATGATGCACAAGGAAATTAGTTATTACCTAAAATACACTGCAATAAATTTGATACAACAATTTGTATGAAATTATTTATATATATTTATTCTACAAAATAAATATTATAAGGAATATATTTGCATAAATTTCTTTTCTTTTTTGTTTAAAAGGTGATCAACCTTTTTAACATTAGTAAACCATCTACTTATAACCTTTTTCTTTCTTGCCTATTTTTTTACAAATGTCAATGGTTACATGTTTATTAGTGCATTAATATTTTTTAACATGGAATTGGTAGATTAGGGGAGCTAGCAGTTTGGTTTGGGAAAGATACAACTACCGGTAGCTTCTTAAATATTGACCAAACTAATTCCAAAACTTCATACCGTCTCCGTCCACTTTTAATTGTTATGTTGTGTTTTTCGAAAGTCAGATTGATTAATTTTTAAAGTTAAATTAGATTACATTAATTTGATATTTTAAATTTAAAAAAATAGATATTCAAAAATTATACGAAAAGTACTATAAATTGCATTTTTTTACACATCAATATGATGAAAATACATCGTAAAATGTTGGTCAAAGTTCATATCGTTTAACTCTAAAAAAGAAAAGAAACTATGACAATTAAAAGTGAATGAAGGGAGTATTTTTTATTTGGTGTTTAATATATATCCGTATTAACATCGTATCAAATACAAATTTTCGAATTGCAAGGTTTATCGACTCTCCAATAGGATCTTTTCTATTTTTAGGAATTTAAATTTAAGACTTTAACTAAAAATGAAGAAATTTCAATTATCCTATCACATGCTATATTGAATTTTTTTTACTTGTAAATTGTATAGATTCGAAATCCATGACATTATTATTTCTCTTTTCTTGATATGTCAAAAGTGATAAGTAAAAATGAAAATTTATTTTAGAAATAAATGACAAGTAAAATTAGTGAATGGAGAGAGTGTTTTCATTCGGCCAAACTCTAATCTAGATCATAAATATCCTTTAATTTATGTCCAATAATAGTTGTTCATTATTTACTTGACATAGAAATTAAGAAGTTGTAACTGATAGGGATAATTTTACCAAATCACCCTTATTAAATATAAGTAATTTAAACATTGAAAAAAATGAATAGTACTATTTAATAACAAGAATAAAATAGATATAAAATAATAAATTATTCATTTATTTTTATAAATTAGACAAATATTATTAAACATTCAAAATAATATAATGAACCAGTAAAGGTCCTTCTTGAATACCTATGGAAGGATTTTGCGCATCAAAACAGAAATTTATCAACTCCGACCAACCTGAACAATTAGAAATAATTAGCTATGGACAGATTCTCACACATCTATATAAGGTGTAATTGATCTAAATTTATGTAGTGTAAAATTCATTTAATACCATATTAATGATAGTTAGATGGGTAAGGATAGTCAATAATAACCTTCATTTTAATGAGTGTTGAACGGGTTTAAATAATGAAAAAAATGTGGGAATTCACAATGGTTAAATTGTTTTGCAATACTCACTTCATTTCAAAATAAATTATATTCTACATAATCGAGCAGAACTGTTTTTTTATTTCAAAATTATATTTATTTTAATATATGGAGTTTTACATCATTAATACGTTACTTTTTTCTTAAAACATAATGAGTGTTGAACGGGTTTAAATAATGAAAAAAATGTGGGAATTCACAATGGTTAAATTGTTTTGCAATACTCACTTCATTTCAAAATAAATTATATTCTACATAATCGAGCAGAACTGTTTTTTTATTTCAAAATTATATTTATTTTAATATATGGAGTTTTACATCATTAATACGTTACTTTTTTCTTAAAACATAATGAGTGTTGAACGGGTTTAAATAATGAAAAAAATGTGGGAATTCACAATGGTTAAATTGTTTTGCAATACTCACTTCATTTCAAAATAAATTATATTCTACATAATCGAGCAGAACTGTTTTTTTATTTCAAAATTATATTTATTTTAATATATGGAGTTTTACATCATTAATA